>PVJD01002853.1:49383-92043 GCA_004026545.1 Mormoops blainvillei | reverse complement strand
AATAAAAAGCATAACAAGGGAAGTGCCAAGAGGTCTGAAGTTCTCTGGGAGGAAGATACTAATCATTTCACTTCAATGTCGTGAATTGAATTTAACAGATTAAAACGTTTAAGCAAGGGGCACCCGTTGTGCTAACCTGACTGAGAGAGGCCTGGAGTGAAAGAATTCCAGTGAGATCTGTGGAAGTGGAAGCTACAGTGGGATATTATCTGCTTACCCACACCTTGGCTAAGCCAGGCCTACGTGGAAATCGTTCCAAGAATTTTACCAGGTTAACCAAAGAAATACTTATATAATGTTAACTTAGGTGTGTGGCAGGAAAATTAAGCAAAACCCAAGCCAAGGTTGGGGCTGGGGATTCTCAGCTTCTAAAGTTTCCTTCCTTCCATCACCCAGTCCCGGAATATCCTAGCTCTCTTGCACCTCACCTGCACAGCAGACAGGGGACTTTTCTCAAGAGGTAGACAGTCTAGCAACCACTCCGTGAGGGCACACAGTACTTAAGGGCTGATAAAGTACTCGCATCAGCTCACTAAGTCCTGAAGCAAGAGATCAGAAATCCAGCCCCAGTCTGTCCTCTATTCTGCGTAACCTCACACTAGTCATTCAACTGCTTAGTTCCTTCTTTTCCTATCTGTAAATTCTGGGATTATGAGAATGGGAGTGAATTCGATGACCTCTGAGGTCCACAAGCTTCTTGAGCAGCCGATACACAAAAGCACTGGACAAACAGCCCGTTGAGTAGTGAGGCGGGGCACTGGGGTCAAGTGGTAGGGGCGTCAGATCAGTTTTACGCACGGGGAAACTGAGGCACGGAACATCGTGCCTCAAGGTCACTCCAGTTATGTCACTGCTAGGGCCGGCCCGAAAGCCCAGGTCTCCAGACTGCCAATCCCGGGCCCTTTCTCCTTTCTCCAAACCATGAACAGCGGTGTGGAAAAGACCTGCTCCCGGAGGGAAAAGAACTGAGCTCGTACCAGAGTAGAGAGAGAGGCTAAGGAGGCCTTACCTTCCTGGCTCGAGTTCCGCCACCTGCGCCTCCCTTCCAGAACGTTAACCCGTGAGACCCTCACGACTCTTCAGGAGCCCCCTCCACTTCTGACCGGCCCGACGTGTCCAACACCGCAACCAAGGCCGCCGATTCGCCCCTGCCCCGCCCCCTGCTCCCTTAGCCAATCCCTGAGCAGAATTTCGGAGCTCCCGCGAATTTCACCGCCTCTGAGGGATGGAGAGACTGACGTCACGGGGCGCGCGTGCTCTCGAGGCCCTCCCCTTGGCCTCCTACACAGCTTAATGTCTTCTCTCCGCGTGCGAGAGTGCGTCCTGCCGGAAAGCAGCACGCCGCCGCGGCATTTCACGACGTCCGCAGCTGAAAGCCCTGGAAACGTTGGGACTCTCTCCCGGCTGCCGAGCAAAAGCAAGCGCGATGCTCGGTGCGGGCGACGAAGACGACACCGACTTCCTCTCGCCTAGCGGCGGGTGAGTTACTGTGAGACCTGGGGCAGAGGGCGTGGCTGAGGAAGCCGGGCAAATGGTTGGAGGGGTCGCTCTCTAATTAGACCTTTTCCTAACTTCCGGGTCCAGACACTTGCCACATTCCCGTGCTCTATGTACAGATCTTAGAATCCTGGCAGAGCTCGAAACTACTGTGTCTGTCCATCTGCGTTCTGGGCCTGGCATCTCCCCTGACACGTAGTATGACACCGGGTTTGCCTTTTGCTTTTTGGCTCACAGTTTCTACTGTGCAATGAGCGCGATTGCTGATGTGAATACCTGCCTCCGAGGTTTTTATAGTAGTCACCTGGGGACAATGTAAGACTTTCTCTTCTCGGTGGACAAGGCGGTGACACTTAAGAATTGGCCCTGGTGAGTCAGCTCCAGCATCCTTCAAGGCTTAGCTCGGATGTCACCTTTTTTGTGCTTTCTGTTCTCCCACAGCCCCAGGCAGAAAAAAAGTTGCTTTCTCTTCTTTAGTCCCACAGCTAGGCGTGATTACCTCTGTTCTTGCACACCGAACCTACTAGATTGAGTTCTGACAGGACAGAGACCTTTTACATTGTTCATCTCTGCCCAGCGCTCAGCATAGTACCTGGCACATAGTGAGTGCTCAGGAAGTGCCTGCTGAAAGAATAATAGTTATGAAATTGCACCCTAAAACTTAAAACCAGTCTAAGAGACTGCAGTCGTTATCCCCTGCCCCCAGTCACTAGCCTGGGGTACAGTTCTTCAAGTGACAGCTCTTAGTCTCTTCTAGTAATCGCTTAAGCCATTTCCCTTCTGTTGTGTCAGTAGACAGCTTGACACTCTTCAAACTTGTGCATGCCCTCAAGTTGCTTCCAGTCCTGGTAGAAATTCGATACATAAAATGACATTGGCTTTTTTTTAACTTACACTGTGACTAGCTCTACATAACCTATCCTTAAATCCTCTTTTCACTCTTACCTACCCCCACTTTAGATGGCCTTTGTCCACATACATAGTTCCACTTTGGGTTCTTTCAACTGGGTTCTCTCAGATATTTTAGAGTTAAGCTGTTCTTTGATTCATTTTTTTCCCTTTCCACCCAAAACATTCACCAAAATGTCCACACAATCCAACCTGCTACTGTTGACTATGTAGTATGCCTTTTAAATTAATGTTTTTTTCATACAAACCTGTTTTGTATATGGCTGTGCCTTGTGAAAGCTTACAAGATATATTTTAAATTCACATTCTTCACTAGGTGAAAGTATTTGGGGAAGTCTATAAATGAATGTTAAGGCTTTCATCTTTTGTGCAACAAGCAGTGCACTGCTAACTGAAAATTACAGGGTAAAAAATGACAGTCATGTGCTCTTTTCCAGATTCCTGGCCTGAGATAAGCTCTTGGTGCCTCAGCTTTGCTGCCTTCCAGAGCAGGCTCGTAGGACCTCAGATGCTTTATTTCTAAGCATGTGGCTGTGCTCTTAAATGTAGACAACAGCTAATTTAATGGTAAAAGACTTAGTAAACAAAGTTATTCAGATAACCTTGTTTTTGTTCCCAGTAATAACCAGAAAAAATAAATCAGATTTAACATTGAGGATATAGAAAGTTTCACCAACATTCTCTGATTCAGCTGTTCCTTCTGTGTTTTATCTAAGGAAGTGGAACATATGCAGTAAGCACTGCAGCTGCTTTTCACTTCCTCCTTTATAACAATGCTTATTAATTTTTAAGTATCTTAAGTATATGACTTACATGATTCCATTTAGGATATTCCAGCCTAATAGAAAAGGGAGTATTAATGTCCAGGATGGCTATCTAGATGATTGATAATCTGTGTTCCATGTTTCCAGGCCTCTTAAAGTCCATGGTTAACCTCGAAGTAGTAATCAGGAAGTGTGTGGTTTTTTGTTTTTTGGTCTTAGCCCTTTCCCCACCATTGTGACTTTGAAATGAAGAAATGTGTAAATACCAGCTAAGTACATGGTCCTTGGCTTCAGCTAATACAGATAGGAATAAGGCACAGTTCCTGCCCCTAAGAAACTTTCAATTTAGTAGTAGAGTAAAACCAGTCCAGTATTAATAATCACAGAGCATTTTTAAGGAACCAGTTATGTGTATACTTGTGGTTTAGATTAGCACAGTAAAGACAGATCACCAGTATAAAGGTAGAAAAAGGTAAATCTAGAACTGATCATCAAAAAGTATTTTTAAGTCCCATGAAAGACACAGAAAAGCCTAGATCCTAATGTTGATTCTGCCCCTAGTTAGGAGAGTGACTTTGGACAAGTCCTTTCTTTTGCCTTGGCTCTCCATATCCCAGTCTGTTGAATAATGGGGTTTTCTCTAGATGATCTTTGAGACTTTTCCCAGTTCCATAGTTTTGTGTTGTTATCAATATCAGTTTGTAGTTACAGGTCAGTTTGTGCATTGATTGATCATGCTTCTCTAAAAGGCTGCCTGAGTTGAATTCATATTTTTAGGTAATAGGATGTATGCACATGTATATAAAACATATGGTGTACGCAATGCCAGGCACTGCACATCCTTATAGGCAGTATATACACGTTATCATACTCACCTCTCCCTACTGCTCTGTGAGGTAGTTTTCACTATTATACCCATTTTACAAATGGGAAGTTAAGGGTCAGAGACGTAAATTGCCCCAGGTCGCATAGCTAAAAAGTAAAGAGCCTGGATTTGAAACCAGACTGCCCATGTGCCATTGTCATTATTGTAGAAGTAAATGTTTGATGCCACAGTTCATAAAAGAAGCACTTTACAACAGAAAGAACCCCTGTTTATTAAAATATATTAATGTAGCATAAATACAGTGTTACTGTTTTTGATGAGAAAACAAAAGGAGTATAAAACTAAGGCTAGATAAAGAGTTCGGCAACTAAATGCATTGGCTAACATTTATTTTAAAATTATTAATTACCCAGTGTTTTGACAAGAAGGAAGAGCTGCTTTTCACTTCTTTCACCTTGATGGGTTAGGTGTATGGTTACAGTGAATTTTGCCCAACTGGACAAAATAGTAGGTTTGAAACAGTTATCCTTAGAAAGCCCTGCTTACAAGGTTGGCACTTGGCTGACTTTTGGGAACTTCATTGGTAAACAGTTCCCCACCCTAATACGAAGCTTTCCGTAAATGATAAGATTGCCTCACTTGTCTAAACTGTTTGTGCAAACAAAATGATTCATGAACCTTGCATTTCTTCTGGGATTCTAGAATTTTGGTACCTGCTAGAGGGTTTCTATTTATCAGCCCCCAAAGACTCAAAGCCTGGGGAATTAAGTCTCTAATGAGCTTCCCTGGTAGACCACACTTCACACATGTTGTTACAACTCATTGCTGGAGGAATTAAATGTGTCCTGTGTCACTCTAGTGGGAGAGGACCCTTGGAAGCTGGCTCTTGGTTTCCTCTGGACTTTGCCCCATGTGCCTTTCCCTTTACTGACATTGCTGTGTATCCTTTCATTGTAATAGATCTTAGCCATGATATATGCTGAGCCTAGGAGTCCTCCTAACAAATCACTGAACCTGGCATTGGTCTTGAGGACCCCGACACAAAATGTTATTCACCAAGAGAGGAAGCACAAGAGTAAAAACAGGTTATTGCTGGGGCAGTGGGGATTGGAAGATAGGAGTTCTGGTTTGGACATGTTGCATCTGTGTTGCCTGTGGGACATATGTGTTTCCTGGCACTCAGGAGCAAACTCTGGGCTGAGGGTACAGATTTGAGCATCATAAGCATTTGGCTAGCACTTGATACCAAGGTAAATAAATTAGATTGCCAAGGGAGAGAAAGTATAAAATCTTGGGGGCATGGGCATTTAAAGGTTGAGCAAAGAAGAAAGATTCCAAGAAGTAAATGAGGATCCAGAGAGATGGAAGACAAGAAATGGACCCCTTTAACATTTATCGATATCTTATTTGGGCCAGCCCCTGTCCCCAACCCACAGGTATCCCCACAGAAATTAAGGGAAGATTTTGTTTGAAGAACAAAGTAGTTGACAGTGTAAAAAGGCAGCATGAAGGCCAAATTAGAGAAGGACTAGTAAATTATGTTACCAGCCCTTGCCTTTGTTAAGAGGTTGTTGATGATCTTAGCAAAAACAGCTTCAGTGGAATAGTTGGGGCATAAGATTCATTGCAAGGAATGATAAAAGAATGGTTCTGCCTGTTAGGAGAAATGGTAGACAGGACCATGTTTGATGGTGTAACTTCATAGTACAGTTTTATTTCAATATAATAAACTAGTAAAAAGTAGGAAGCCATGACTTGCTAAAGGCAAGAATTTACAGTTTAAAGAGACCTAGAGAGCATCTGGAACAAGCACCTGAATTTACAGATGCAGAAACTGAGGTCCAGAAAGAAATGCCTTGACTAAAGTCTTATGAACAGGTAAGGTCATCTGATGGTGTTCTGATCAAAAATGCAATCTTGACTTCAAAGACACTTGTCTTCCACTTCCAGTATTGAATGGTAGGATATACTGTCAAGGAGGTATTTATTCAAGATTGTAGGTGAGCAGCATTTATAATGATGCCAGGTTTGAGATATGTCAAATGAAATGTTACTTTCATTTTCTACTGACAGTGCCAGATTGGCCTCTCTTTTTGGACTGGATCAGACAACTGCTGGTCATGGAAATGAATTCTTCCAGTACACAGCCCCAAAGCAGCCTAAGAAGGGCCAGGGAACAGCAACAACAGGTGAGTTAAGAGGCTAGGATTAGCCCTTACCAAGTTAGTCTAAAGAATAAACAGCCTTCCAACAGAGCTGTGCCAGATTGTTCATCCTTGGTTAGCCTGCCTCTCTAAGTTCTGAGATACAATTCTAGCAGCTAGATAGTGTGCCTTTTGTTGGAAACTGAGGAAGAAACGTCACAGGTAAGCTTTTCTACCCCATGTGGACACCACTCTCAAAAACTCTACTGAGGGCCTTCTAAGTAGATACTGTCCAAGGTTTTGGTGAGAAGGAAGTGCTGCTTATTACTTTTTTAAACTTGATGGGTTACATATATGGTGACAGTGAATTTTTCCCAACTGGGTAATGACGCTCAGTACTATATCCCTGTACCTTTCATCATGATGGACACAAAATTGAGTGAACATTTGTTGAATGAAAGGAGAGAAGGGGGACTAATATTTCTAAAATGCCTGCTATGTGTCCATTCTCATGTGCTTTACATAGATTTTCTTATTTAATTCTCACAATTCTGTGATACAGATGAGACTACCACCATTTTAGAGTCTCAGAGAGGTTTAGGGACTTGATCAGCATCATGCAGCAGTAAACGACAGAACTGAAATTTGAACGCTGATCTGATTCACTCCAAACGTTTTCTTCCCTCCTATACTTTGCTGTCTTTGTGTGAGAACCTGAAGAAGAATGAGGGACTGATAGAAACAGTCCTCCTAACAAATCACTGAACCTGGCATTGGTCTTGAGGACCCCGACACAAAATGTTATTCACCAAGAGAGGAAGCACAAGAGTAAAAACAGGTTATTGCTGGGGCAGTGGGGATTGGAAGATAGGAGTTCTGGTTTGGACATGTTGCATCTGTGTTGCCTGTGGGACATCTGTGTTTTCTGGCACTCAGGAGCAAACTCTGGGCTGAGGGTACAGATTTGAGCATCATAAGCATTTGAGCTACCAGCACTGAACAGGTGGTGAGGGACATTAAATTAAATATTTGTTAAATGAAGGTGAAAGTGTTGCATACCTTTTACATGCTAAGCACATGCTGGCACTGAGGATCATGTTTAGGATATTTAAACGGTTACCATATGGCCCATGAAGCCTAAGATACTTACTCTGACCTTTTAAAGAAAATGCTTGCAGATCCCTGCTCTAAATCTTACCTGTCACTTGTGGCAGCTTTGCTGGCCCTGTTCTTCAAACCATAACCTGACCAGGTTTCTAGTAGGCTATACCTTCACATTTTCTCTGGCACATCTTTTCATTAGCTGTGTGCTTCTGACTCAATTTTAAGTGGTTGAGTTCATGGATATAGATAAAAATAAACCTAAGGCCCCACCCAGGAAAGTAACTTAATTTCTTAAAATCAGGAAACCACAACTGTGCGTTAATTTTACTTTCAAAGAAGAATTGTAGAGGCAGGTGAACTTAAAAATTACCTATACAGTCTTATGTAGGCATTTACAAATAAAAAGTAAAGTAGCAATATAGGAGA
This sequence comes from Mormoops blainvillei, assembly GCA_004026545.1. Taxonomy (NCBI): domain Eukaryota; kingdom Metazoa; phylum Chordata; class Mammalia; order Chiroptera; family Mormoopidae; genus Mormoops; species Mormoops blainvillei. The sequence goes on along the minus strand of PVJD01002853.1, from coordinate 84,373 downwards.
CTCTTCTGTTCAAGGGACATTTTTGTAAGAAGTCTTTGTGAGGACGATGACTGCAGCATAGGTCTTGAATCTCTTCAGATTTCAATATAAAAGCAGAGCAACTAGATGTAAAAGACATAATATTTACGACAAAATCAATTGAAGAGGTGTCCTAATGAACCCCCAAGTATAAGCGGGCATGGACAGACCACTAACAATCAGAAGACTTGCATGGCATGAACATTTGCATGGGAGCAAACAGGGATGCAGTGGGACAGTATTTGAGTCTGAGAACGGGAGAACCCCAAACTAGCCAAAAGGTGGTAATGGAAAATACAGTCGGCCAAGATGAAACTGGAAAGTGTTTTTCCCCCTCTAGTTGCGGGTAAGTACAAGGGGTTGAGGATGGGGCTAAAAGGACTGCAGCACTCTTGCTCCTATGAACTTCTGAACCTCACCCACTGTGGTGACCTCCAGGGCAGGTCCCCACAATGAGAAGAACCTGCTGGGAGTGGAATTAATATTGAGGAGGATAGAGATATTAGAAATGAAGGAGAGAAGATCCAGATAAGAGTAAGGATAGAAGTAGAGTCAGAAAATCCCTGGAGGAATGCACCCTATTTTTGAACTTTATACAAAAAGAACAGAAGAGGGAGCTCTATGAAGTTAGGAGAGCTACCTCGAACCTCCTAAGAGTTCAGAAAAGCAGATTTTAAGTAAAAATGAGCAAAAGAAAAGTCTCAGAATCAAACTCCATGCAAAGTTATTATAAGAACAAAGAGAGCAAGGAACAGAATAATACCTCTGCAGACTGTGAAAGCTCTGTTTCATGAGAATGTTTCTTACTGAGCAGATCAAAACTACAGTCACGTATTAACATTAGGAAAGTAAGACATGAGGTGAGAACATGAATGCGAATTACAATATCTCAGAAGTAAGTAACAGGACTCAGGCAAGAATTAGAGATGTAAAAAAAGATCGTTTCAGAAATGAAGACTAAACTAGAACAAGATAATGAATAAACACAACAGATTGTGCCTCAAGAGAACTAGGTTAGCAGGGGGAAATTTTTAAAAGAACTTTAAATATGTTTATTGACTTTAGAGAGGAAGGGAGGGAGAGAGAAACACCATTGTGAGAGAGAAACATCAATTGGTTGCCTCCCATATGCACCCCGACCAGAGATCAAACCTGCAATTTAGATTTGTGCCCTGAACAGGAATCGAACCCCCAGCCTTTTGTTGTATGGGGCTATGCTCCAACCAACTGGACCACATCAGCCAGGGCAACAGGAGGAAAAAAAAAATTATTTTTAAAGATTTTATTTACTTATTTCTAGAGAGAGGGGAAAGGAGGGAGAAAGAGAGGGAGAGGAACATCAGTGTGTAGTTGCCTCTCGCACACCCCCTACTGGGGACCTGGCCCGCAACCCAGGCATGTGCCCAGACTGGGAATTGAACCAGTGATCCTTAGGCTTGCATGCCGGCACTCAATCCATTGAACCACACTAGCCAGGGCAGGAAATTTTTAAAGTAAAAATATTAAGAGAGGTTTCAAAAGAAAGTACCAAACATTGAAGTAAGTAAAGAGGATCCAACATATTGGTGAAAGACATACATATATATATATATGTATATATATATAGATAGATAGATCTATATATATAGATGTATATATATATAGATATTGATATAGTCATTTCCAAAAAGTAGGGGAAGAAGAACAGACACTAAAAACAAAGAAAACTTTGCTCAAAAAAAAAAAATTGGAAACTACATACTATTAAAAGAAAGTCCTTATGAGTTTGGAATTCAAAAATCTATACAATGCTGATTTCTTAGAGGAAGAAATGCAGTGCTAATGAGAAGGCCCTGTGACTGTGAGCATCTGACTCATGTCTCCAGCAAATCCACAAACAGCCTTCCTGTTCCATGGCATTAGATTGGGAGATATGGGTGTGCTGGGAGAAGTTAAACCAGCCTAAAGGAGGATACTAGGCTGACCTCAAGGAGACAGTAATTTTTTTCGGTGTTTCAGACTTGTCCTGATAACAGGCCAAATTCTGGCCTTAGTTCTTTTTTTCCTGTCACACACTGCATATCGGGTGAAAAGTTTTTTAATATTATAATATTACATATAGCGGGAAAGTGCTGAATGAGTTAAAAACTAGTTGCGGGGTTTTACTAAATAGTCAGGAAAACATGAACACCAGACTATAAAAAAGTAAGCGAACAGCATAAATGGACAATTCATTGAAACAAAGCAAATGGTCAATAGATAAGTCTATAGAAAATGTTAAAACTTCAGCTTCCCTGTAAACAATAAATGCAAGTGAAAGCAGCAGTGAGATGGCTTTCCCCTTTCCCTATTGCCTTCCTCCCATTGGTAAAAATTTTAAAAAGATAATTTCCTCATATTGGCAGGGATGCAAGCTGGCAGACTCATAACTGCTGGTGGGAGTGTGAACTGGTATGGCATTTGTCAAGGGCATTTGGGCAGGATGTAACAAAACCTTAAAATTTTTTATACTCCTTCATCCCCCAGTTCCATTTTTAGAAATTTTTTCTAAGAGAGTAATTAGAGGCACACACAAAAAGGTGCATTTTAACAATGCTTACCATAGCATTTTTTGTAATAGAGAAAAATTGGAGACAGCTCAAAGAAATGTCAAACAATAGGAAATTGGATACATTTTGGTAAAGTCATAATATAGTATTTTATGTAGCCACTGAAAAACATTTTTAGGACTGTGTTTTGGACATTTTGGAAGAATAAAAGGAAATGCCTATGCTAACTGAGAAAAGGAGGCTGTCAAATTATATCATTAATTTTGTTTCAAAAAGATAAAGCTGTAGAGTTTATGTATGTAGAAGAAGAACTAAGAATAAATACATTAAATTATTAACATTCATTTGGGTGGCGAGATTATAGGTCATTTTTATTTTCTTTGTATTTCTATATTTGCTAAGTTTTCTACAATGTATATATACTCTACAATCACAAAAAAAAGTGTCAATGCAAAATTTAAAAAACAAAATTCAACCGGATAAAATTTAAAAGATCTTATTGGCTTTATTTAACAGTTCTTGAATCAGGCAGCATCTGATCTAACAGACCGAATGGAGCTCTGAGGAGCTGTGCAAAATGAAAGACTTGTAAGCAGAAGGGAACAGGAGCTAAGAAGTTATATTAGGCAAAAAAGCAGGTTGCTTATTGCAAGATTACTTTCCTTTAAGGGATGCCAACAGGTCTGTCAGACAGATTGCCTCACTAGTGCTCCTCAGGCAATTCCTGATTGACTGATTTAAGCTTCCATTTCTGGGAGAGCCAAACTGGAATTAAATCTCAGTTTGGTGATGTGGAGCTTAGCATAAGTGACTTTATTTGGGACCTGTTGCCTTGTTTTTATCAATGCAAAATAAAAAAATCAAACAAGGATGCTTTTGAAAATAAGTTCTTGGTTGTTATATCTTACTAACCATGTGGTGAGTGTAAATATGTGACTTTAAATATACCGTTATTTCAAAACACTAGAATTACTCTTATACCACTGTGAAAGGTAAGTAATGGTTGAGATCTGAATATCATACATTTTCTACTCCAGAAGTAAGGGAAGGAGCAATAACTTTATTTTTATTTATCATTGCTGTCAAGATATTGAAAGTGGAAAAGAAAGTAATTAGAACATGACCTCATATTCTAGATAATGATTCTTGTCCAGCACAAATACTTGGTGGGAGTGAAGTCAGAGTTCTGAGTTCTATTCTTAGGCTTGCTACTCTCATTGTGTAAAGCACTTGAGTGCTTAGAGTCTCAGTTTTCTCATCCCCAGATGAGGCCATACTACTGTTTTATGGATCAAATGAGGATAATGGTCATAAAAGCATTTCAACACTAACTATAAGGTATAAAGTAGAATTTTGAAGCAGCTTTAATGGTTAAAAAAATCAGTTTCAAACAAGAAATGAATGACAACTTTGTTTCCTCCGTCAGCTTCAGGAAATCAGGCGACACCAAAAACAGCACCCACCTCAACAGGCACTTCCACAGTATTGGTTGCAACAGCAGTCCATGCATATAAATAGTAAGTACCTGAGAAGGAATATTTTCTGAAGCTGAGGGGTGAGTTAAACTCCTGTCTTTTCTCAGTAAAGCCTCTGTTCATTGCAAAATGACTACTCAGCGTTTCCATAGAAAAAGTACCAATAATGCTTTTTAACTTTTCAGCTCTCCAACTTCTCATAAAACTTTGAAGAGCCATTATCTCTTCACTTCTCCCCCCCACCGCCCCGTCTTGTGCTTGTACCCTCAATAACTCCAAGTGCTCAAAGAAAGCTACTCCACTGACATATGAACAGTAGATATTTAAAGAGTAAAGAAGTTGTGTAAGGGCTTTAAATTATAAACTGCTCATTTCCATTCCTTTCTAGAGGCCGAATTTACTAGATTTCCCACTTTTATATTGCAGAAAATAAAGCTGGTTCTGCTTTGTTTAAGGAAGTACTAATACCTATTTTTTTGTTGTTTTGTTTTGTTTTTTTCTTCTATAGCACAAATGGTCAGTATGTAAAGCAGGGCAAATTTGGTGCTGCAGTCCTGGGAAATCACACAGCCAGAGAGGTGAGATTGGCCCACATCTCATGTATATTCAGAGGTCCCAAATCACACTGATGAGCTGCTTTTCCTCTGGGCTTGCCCAGTGTCTCATGTATCAGAGGGTTAGAATGATTGTACTGAGTTTTTAATATTAGGTACATTGATAGTATTGTGCATTGAAACAAATGTGATAGGGACCTAGCTGAAGGATTTGGAGTTTCAGAGTAAACCATTCACCAAGGACATCCCTTTGTAAGGTAATGAAGAATACTTAGTGTATTACTTAGAGCAGTATATCTTTGTACCTGCATTAATGACTAGTGTTTATCCTTTGAAAATTTGATAGAGATGGATAGCTGGTCACATAGTAAAATACTGGCTTGGGTCAAAAAGAAGATGTGGCTAGAAGCCCTGATGCTGATTTACTTGTGTGGGTTGTATCTAGCTTCAAATTCTGCTCCCAAAGTTTTTGAACACTGTTGAAATGAGCATAAGAAATCATAGACTTTCAGAGGTCCAGAGAGTGTGGATTCCATATCCCTCAGAGACTCTTGAGACACAGAGGAAAAAACATGACCTGTTCAGGGTAGCTAATGTAGTAGACAACAATAATTTGTATTTAAAAACAAACAAACAGCTTAATTATGGAAATTTAGGAGCATAAAAATAGTGGGACTAGAATAATGAACCCCTAGATGCCCATTACTAGGCTCTAACAGTTACTAATCTTGTTTCATCTTAAACCAAGTCAGTTTTCCTTCTTAACCCACTCAATTTATTTTGAATAAATCTCCAGCATACAATTTTAGCTGTAAATATTTAGTATGAATCTCTTAAAGCAATTTTTTATTTTATTTTTTTAAGATATTAATTTATTTTCTTTTAGAAAGAGGGGAAGGGAGGGAGAAAGAGGGGGAGGGACACTGATGTGTGAAAGACATTAATCAGTTGCCTCTCGCTCGCACACCCCCAATTGTTTGTTCCCCAGCTGGGAATCAAACTGACAATCTTTGGGTTTTCAGGCCGGTGCTCAGTCCCCTGAGCCACACCAGCCAGGGCTGAAAGAAAAGGATTTTTAAAAGCATAACTATTATTCCATTGTCACACCTAAAAAAATCACTCACAGTAATTTTTTTATGTCGTTCACTACCAGCTAGTATTCAGATTTCCCTGATTTTTTTTTTAATGTTTGTCTTAAACAGGATGTTATAAGTCCATATATTGCAATTGGTTACTATATCCCTTAAGTCTGTTTCATTTTCCCATCTGGAGGTAAATAAAGTCTGGTTGTTTTTCATGTTAGCAGCCATCGATGATTATTATTTAGGTCTGTTAATTCATTAGGGGTTGCCATTTGGATCATAAAAATCTGGTATTGAGACTTTACCACCCTTCACTACCAGCTAGGGTGTAGTAGGTTTGGCAGAGAACATTTCTACTCTAACAATTATTAAGAAGGAGATAAATTGCAAAAATTACATTTTAAAATTCACTGGTGAGCTGTGGAAATGATGAGGACTAGATAAACTAAAATTTCAGAGAGGAGAGAGCCAATGGGTTGAGAGTTTCCTTTCCTTGAGACTTCTGCCGATACCTAAATGTAAACTAAATATCAGGTATGGCCCAAGCACTGAGACAGCTGGGCGCAAGTGGCATTGGCAAGAACTGGGGCTGCTCCAGATGCAAGATTGGTTTACCCCCCAGGACATTGCGGAATTCTGGGATGAAGTGGAAGTCCAGGGGCTGTGCCAGAAAGGCAGAGGGAAACTTCTGCAATCTTGTGATACATAGGAGATAAAGTCCTACTGTAAGAGGAGAACCTGTACGAGCATCAGATGACCTTCCTCTCCATACATTTGCTAAATCTTGAAGTTCTTAGGGAGGAGGCTAAAGAACTCAGCTCAGAATCTCTGATGGGCAAAATGTTCAGGACTAAGAAGGCAGAGATATTCTAGGACCTCAATCAAAAGCCAAGGAAGATAATGCTTGAGAACATGCACAGCCCAGAAGTGGAGTGACTCTTAATAAATCTATGATCCTTCCGTAACCAGTTCAATATGTAATTGGATTGCATTGAGATGATCAGCCCCTCACTCTACCTACCTAACATAGGATAAGAAAAGATCTTTCTGGTGTAAGATTGTAAATAGATGTGCCCTCATAGTCTCATCCTTCCCTCTGGGGTTGAATTTTAATCATTTGTGTGACTGTGGTTTAAAAATTTGTGTAACTGTATGTGTGCGTATAGTAAATATATGTGAAACATAAAATTTGCTATTTTAACCATATTTTAGTGTACAATTCCATAGCATTAATTACATTCATAGTATTAAGCAACCATCACCACTGTCCATTTCTACTTTTTCATCACCCCAAACAGAAAATCTGTAATCATTAATCAGTAACTACCCAACCCTCCTTCTCTTATCCCTGGTAACCTTAATCTACTTCCTATGTCTGTGACTTTGCCTATTCTACATATTTCATGTAACTGGAATTATAAAATATTTGTCCTTTTATGATTGACTTATTTCACCTAGCATAATGTTTTCAAGATTCATTCATGTTGTAGTATATATCAGACTCCATTCTTTTTTCTGGCTAAGTAATATTTCATTGTGTGTATATAATGTATTTTGTTTATCCATTCATCAGTTGACAGACACTTGGTTGTTTCCATCTTTTGGCTATTATAAATAATGGTACAGTGAACATTGGTACACAAGTATATGTTTGAGTCTGTTTTCTTTCTTCTTCTTTTTTTGGTATATACTAGGAGTGAAATTGCTATCATAAGGTAATTCTATATTTAGTTTTTTGAGGAGCTGCCAGACTGTTTCCACAGCAGCTGTACCATTTTACATTTCTATAAGTAATATATGAGTTCCAACACTTCATTTTTTTCGGTTATTTTTAGTAGCCATTTTAGTTGATGTGAAGTGGTACTTTACTGAGGTTTCACATTCCCCTAATGGCTGATGATGTTGAGCATCTTTTCATGTCCCTGTTAGCCATTTGTTTATCTTAGTCACCCCTTGTACAAATGAATACACCAAGAAAATAAAGACATTGCTAATTACAGTTAAAGAGTAAAGCCAAAATGAAAAGAGATTAAAATGGGTAGTGAGAAATTATAATTTAAAATCCAGTCTTTAAGGGATTAACTGAGTTTTGAGATTATGCCCGTATGAAACAACCCCTGACACTGTACTGCTGATTTTTGTCTTGCCTTTTAACTTCTCTTTTTTTTTTCTTCCCTTCTTTGCTTGAGTACAGTATAGGATTCTTCTTTATATCAGTCAACAACAGCCAGTTACAGTTGCCAGGATTCATCTGAACTTTGAGCTAATGGTAAGATTTCCCATATTACTATGATTAACTCCCTTCGGATAGGATTATAGGAGAGGCTGGGCTGTACATACCTGGTGGGAATTAGATCTCTGGCTTCAGCCCTGGATGTCAGACTGAATATCTTAACAGAGCCTCTTGGAAAGGTCTCTTGGCTGCCTTCTGGGAATGTGGACTGAGGGATGATTGCTGGAAGGTGAGAGGGAAGGAGAGAGTTCCCTGATACCTTTCTTTGGGTCTACCTTGGTCACAGTCCTTCTATAGGAGTTTAGGCAGTCAGGTTTATCTGCTCTGCTGCCCATAGTTAAGTTATGCCAACATTTTTCCTTTCCCTAGGTTCGACCCAATAACTATAGCACCTTTTATGATGACCAGAGACAAAACTGGTCCATCATGTTCGAGTCAGAGAAGGCTGCTGTGGAGTTCAATAAACAGGTAAGACCATCTTATCCTTCCTGTGAAAAACCAAACACTAGTCTGGATTTCTTTTGATTTGAGGAAAATACATGGAGCACCCTAACCTGCTATACTTTGTTAGTGGCCAAGCATAAAAAACCCACTAAATTTGTCACTTGAGCTTATTGCATTTCAGGGAAATAATAGGAATACTTAATTCAAATTGCTTGGAAATGAGACTTTAAGAGATAAAATGCTAAATGTAAACTTAGTTCTTTAAAACATTTCATAAATTATCTTAAGGAATGAGTAAAACTATTTTTTAAAAAGCGTTTTAAAGGAACTTTTTAAAGGTTACTGCATGATCATTATAGAAAATTTGGAAAAGCATTTTTTAAAAAGTCACTCATAATCCTACTACCCTAAAGAACCACTACTAACATGTTATTTTTTTGACCCATAGTATATATGTAGGTCCATTCCTTTAAGAGTTCTATATCTTGCTTATTTTATTTAATAATGTATAATATACCTATTCCCACCTCATGAAAAATTATTTGGAAAGATTTTGAAAGCTTAATAATATTAATGTTCCTTATTTATTTAGTCATCCCTTGCTTTTAGGCATTTAGATTGTGCTCAGTCTTTGAAATAGATGATGCTGTAGTGAGCATTTAAGTCTTTTTTCTCCCTGATTGTTTTCTTAAGCTAGATTTTTAGAAGTGAAAGATTGTATCAAAGTGTTCAGATATTTTTAGATTCTGTAAAAACTTTTGCATACTGCTTTGCAGAGAGGTAGTAGTACCTTACGTTCCTATCAGTTCTCTCACAGTACCCGTGCCAACATTTGGAATTATTTTGGTTTTATTTCTTAGTCTTATTTCATTGGTAAAAAAATGACATCTTATTGTTTTAGTTGGCATTTATTTGAGTATAATAATGAAACTTTTTAAAAGAAAATGAGTAGCAACTTTCTAATGTATACTGTGTTAAAACATTAACTAAAATGCCATATCACAAAAAAACCCCACTAATTATAGAATAATTATTCATAATGATGTTCCTGACTTCTTCGTCTAAGATGTGCTAAGGTAATATGGATAAAACTGTAGGTAGTCCAGATATAAATTATGGGAGTGCAACACAATTTTGTAAAGGGCCTTTTTTTTTCCCTTGTTTGTTGTTGTTACCAGACTAAAGGTGCTCATTTGCCCGTGCACATCAAAGCCCAATAACACGCAAATAAGAGTTTGCAGCAAAGAAAGGAAGGGTTTATTAGTTGAGGAAGTGACACCATGCCCAGAGTCACAGGTGAGCCAATGCTTCAAGACCTGGGTTCCCAATGACTTCTACCAGACGGGTTATATAGAGGACTAAGGGAGTTAGGGTTGTGGTCTCTACTGATTGGTTGGTGCTAGGAGGTAGTTGATCAGTGCATCTGGTCTTCATGTCAGCCATGGTGCCGCTTCGTCTGGCTTCACTGCTTTTCTGGGTCTGGAGCTGAAACAAAACTGAGGACTAGATATTATCTTTAATTTGATTGAAATTCTGTTTGTAGTCAGTAGACCCGAAGCTTTGTTCCTAAGATTGTTTAATGCTGACCAGAACCTCATTGTCTTGAGGGCTCAGTGATTAAGGAAGTGGATGTACAAGGGACGAGACAGGTGACTCAGGGGTGCTGGGTTAGGCCAGTGTGAATCAAAAGAAAAGAAAGGAAAAAAGTTCATATTAAAGAAATGAAGTTCCTGTGTGGTTACATTGCCTTTAAAAATGCTTCCTGTTTTTTTTTTTTTTTTTAAGAAGCTCTCTTTCTTGCCCAGGTTCCCAAACACTGAAGCAGTAAATCAGTATGATAATGATACCTAACATTTGTGTGTACTTACCATTATTTTAGGTACCGTGCCCAGTACTCTACTTGATTTAGTTCAGTCTTTCTAACTACACTAGGAGATATTGTAAAATTTTATCTCCATTTTACATAAAAGCCTCTGAAATAAGGTTCACAGAGGTTGTTACTTGGACAAGTTCACATGTTAATAAGTGGCAGTTAATAAACCCAGATGTGTACTCAAGACAGTCTGACTCCAAAGCCATGCTTTTAGACAGTTAATTCCGGGCAAGATTACTGACTTTGGAATGATTTACTTCTAAATATGTAATCTGTTTTGTTATTGGACGCCACTGTTTGGAAAAGAGCATTAACAAAAGTGGAGTGAGTACTTGCTGAGCTTAAACTAAGTATATGCTGCTTCAATTTTGTGTCACAGGTATGCATTGCCAAGTGCAACAGCACCTCTTCCCTAGATGCAGTGCTCTCACAGGACCTCATTGTAACAGAGGGCCCTGCTGTGGAAGTTGGAGATTCTTTGGAAGTGGCCTACACCAGCTGGCTCTTGCAGAATCATGCACTGGGCCAGGTAAGAAAATGTACCTGCAAGTTCCTTTGTAATTTAAACAGCATGAAGGTTATTCAGAGTAAGGTAGTATTACTGTGAATTCCTGCCACTGGCAAATAGAAATCTTTTAGAAGATCTACTTTAATCCCCACTGTTGTTTTTGGGGCGTAGTCATGAAATGCTAATGTATAAAACCTGATTGGTGCCACTATGACTGTACTTAGAGAAAATGGAAACCAATTTCCTAAGTATTATTTCCGGTAATTGTTCACTTGTGTGTCTTGTCCTCCTCTACCAGGTTCAAACGTCAATATAGTCTTATGGGATTAGGTCTTAAAACTTCTTTTTAGACCTTCCCGTTGTTTCAGTTTTTCTTATACTAGATACTGTAAATAGGTTGAACTGCTTGTCTTCCAATATTATTGAACCCACAAAAGCAGTGTGTTATGATAGAAAGAACTTAAGACTATTACTCAAAAAAAGTAGATTCAGTCCCAATTTTATCCTAATTTTAACCATGTCAAGTCATTTAAACTCTTAAATTTTTTTCCCCCGTTGGTGGATGGAGATTAGTCATTAGTGGCAGCATTGGTGTCAAGAATAAATGAGATAATTTATTTGAAAGTTCTTTATAGATGAAAAATGCTTTTAATAGATGAAGTTTCTTTTTTTCTAAAACAGAAAAATAAATACCTCAGAGATATTCTGTGTGATAACACCCTTTAGCCATGATGTGGTCCTGTCTTTTCAGCTCTCTTAAAAACTGTTTTCCCCATATATTTCACATTCCATAGTCCAGAAATACTATACTGGTTTGTAGTAAGTTGCATAGTACAATGATTATTATTACTTTTGAACTTGACCTCATTTATCAAATTGCAGGTTTTTGATTCCACTGCTAACAAAGATAAGCTGCTTCGCCTGAAATTAGGATCAGGAAAAGTCATCAAGGTAAAGGCTGAATTGTGTTCTACGTGGTTTATATCAGTAGGCTTAATTTAGATTAAATTTTGTGAAATTTCTAACCTGGAAAGGTTTGATTAAAAGTAAGAGGGGAAAAATGTGTCATGTTATCTGCATTTGGAAGATTTTTACCTACGAGACAATATACAGTAGTCCCCCTCTATCCTTGGTTTTGCTCTCTGTGGTTTCAGTTTCCTGTGGTTTCAGTTTCCTGTGGTTAACTGCAGTCTGAAATTATTAGATGGAAAATTCCAGAATGAACAATTTATATGTTTCAAGTTGCTTGCCATTCTGAGAAGTGTGATGAAATCTTGCTCTGTCCTGCCCTGGAGGTGCATCATCCCTGCTTTGGCGTCTCCATACTGTAAATACTACCTGCTCAGTAGTCACTTAGTCCGCGTCGTGGTTATCTATCACAGTATTCCAGTGCTTGTTTTCAAGTAACCTTTATTTTACTTAATAGTGCCCCCAAAACCATTTACATAACTTTTATTTTTTATATTTTATACTTTTTAAAAGTATATTATATTGATTACACTTTACAGTTTTCCCTCTTTGCTCCCCTCCGCCCGATATTCCCCTTTCCTCCAGTAATCACCCCCACCTTAGTTCTTGTCCATGGGTCGTACATGTAAGTTCTTTGGCTTCTCCATTTCCCGTGCTTTTCTTAACATCCCCTTGTAATGTTTTGTACCTACCAATTAATGCCTCTTAATCTCTGTACCTCTTCCCCTATTCTCCCTCCTCCCCCTCCCTGCTGCTAACCCTCCATGATCTGCATATCTATGATTCTGTTCCAGTTCTAGTTGTTTGCTTAGTTTGTTTTTGTTTTTATTTTTTAGATTCAGTTGTTGATAGTTGTGAGTTTGTTGTCATTTTAATGTTCATAGTTTTGATCTTTTTCTTAAATAAGTCCCTTTAACATTGCAAATAATAAGACCTTGGTAATGATGAACTCCTTTAGCTTTACTTTATCTCGGAAGCCCTTCGATTCTAAATGATAGCTTTGTTGGATGGAGTAATCTTCGTTGTAGGCCTTTGCTTTTCATCACTTTGAATACTTCTTGCCAGTCCCTTCTTGCTTGAGAGATTTTTTTTTAAGAAATCAACTGATAGTTTTAGGGGAACTCCTTTGTAGGTAACTCTCCACTTTCCTCTTGCTGCTTTTAAGATTCTTTCTTTATCTTTAACCTTTGGTATTTTAATTATGATGTATCTTGGTATGGTTCTCTTTGGGCCAGACTTGTTTGGGACTCTGTGCTTCCTGAACTTGTATGTCTATTTCCTTTGCCAAATTAGGGAAACTTTCTTTCATTATTTTTCAGATAAGTTTTCAATTTCTTGCTCTTCCTCTTCTTCTTCTGGCACCCCTGTGATTTGGATGTTGGCACTTTTGGAGATGCCCCAGAGTCATCTTATTCTCTCCTCATTTTTTAAAATTCTTATTTATTCATTGTGTTCTGGTTGAATGTTTATTTTTTCCTTCTGTTCCAAATCATTGATTTCAATCCCAGCTTCCTTCCTTTCACTGTTGGTTCCCTGTAGCTTTGTTTCACTTAGTTTAGCCTTCATTTCTTCCATATTCTTTTGCCGTACTCAGTGAGTTCTCTAAGCCTCCTTATCACCAATGTTTTGAACTCTGTATCAGTTAGGTTGGCCATCCATTTCGCTTAGTTCTTTTTCCGGGGTTTTATTCTGTTCTTTCATTTGGGCCATATTTCTTTGTCTTCTCAATTTGGCAGCCTCCCTGTGTTTGTTTCTGTGTATTAGGTAGAGCTGCTTTGGCTCCTTGTCTTAGCACACCTGTTAAGTTGTATGGGGCAGAGCCTTAAATATTTGCCAGGGTGGAGCCACTGGCTTCACTGCTTTGTGGCTCTGTGTGTGGGGGAAGGGTCGGAGAGGGGACAGTGCTCCTGAGACCTGCTCGGCCCTCACCCCATTTCCTGTCACTGCACCCCCTTCTTGTATGCAACTGGCGCCCCTCTAGCTGCTGCTCCAGTGGTGGTTCCCAGAGTGGGTGGGTTTGCATTGGCTCTAGGACCATGCAGGCCCTTTAAATGGAGCCTCCCGAGAGACTGGCAGTTTTTTCTGCTGCCCCAGCCCCCACTGTTTTTTACAGTCAGAAGTTATGAGGCTTCATTTTCCCAGCGCTGGAACCCTGGGCTGCACAGTCTGGCCTGGGGCTGGGATCACTGGCTCCTAGGGTATCCCTCCCGATTTTATCCACCACATGTAAATGTGGGACTGCCCATTCTGCCGCCACTCTGCATCATCTCCACCCCAGCTCCCCATCTCCACCCCTCCTATGCGTCTGGATGAATATGAATGACTTCTTTGCATTCTTGGTTGTTGGACTTCCATACAGTTTGATTTTCGGGCAGGTCTGAGTGTTTCTTGTTTTGAGGTTAGTTATGATCCTTGTTATGGTTGCACAAGGAGGCAAAGCATGTCCACCTATGCCTCCATCTTGACCAGAAGTACATAACTTGCTATAATACAGTGCTATAATCATTCCATTTTATTGCTAGGTATTAATTGTTAATCCTTTATTGTGCCTAATTTATAAATTAAGCTTTATCATATGTATGTATAGGAAAAAACATGGTCTATATAAGATTTGGCACCGTTACTGTCAGTATTTAGTTAGAAAAGGAGAGCAAAAGAGACTAGACATTGAGCTTAATGAACTGAGGACCATAAGTCTGCTTGCAAGCCGGGAAGCTACAACTTCACATCCCAGGGGATCATAGCATTGCGTTCTGCCAAGAGGATTAACCCTCCTCCCTTCCAGCCTCCAATACCAGATTGCCAGGTGGGAGCAGGAGAAGGCAGGCACATGTTCAGTAGATGTCAAAGTGGTGCAAGGGGAGGTACTTGACCAAAGAGGCCTGTCAGTCTAGCCTGGGGAAAGAAGAGATTGGCCAGGAGGTGGGCCCACCCATGCCAAGCCCTCAAAAGTTTGTGAAGTTGATTGGTTGTTTTGAAAGAGCACCTAGCTCATCCTAAATCCAAGTTAATCCCAGGTGAACAAAAAAGCGTTGCGCGCTCACGCTCTCTCTTTCTCTCTCTCTCTCGTTTTTTTTTTAATCCTCACCGAGGATATGTTCATTGATTTTAAAGAAAGAGGAAGGGAGGGAAGGAGAGAATGAGAGAAAGAGAGAGAGAAAGAGAGAGAAGAGAGAGAATCATCAATTGGCTGCCTCCCATACGCAACCTGACCAGGGATTGAACCGCAGCCTAGGTATATGCCCTGACTGTGAATAGAACCTGCAGCCTTTTGGTGTGCAGAATGATACTCCATTCGAGCCACCTGGCCAGAGTGAAGCTCTCTGTCTCACCCGGGTGAACTGCACTCACCCACGAGCACATGGCCACATGGGTCTAACAGCTATCAGGACTGTAGCAGATGGCATGGGCTCCAAAAAAACTAAACTGTCTCTTGCTCATGACCTGCACTCACATGGTGCACTCACCTGACTCTGTGGTTCTAGCAGCCACATGGCCATGCAGGCTGCACATGCAGGCTCTAGGAGGACACCTGATGGATTTCAGTGAAAACAAGCTAAGCAACTGGGGGACTGAGACCTCTTAGCAGCCACCTGTGGGCTCAAAAGGACCTAGCTTTAATATGAAACAGAAACTCTGGACACTGGCTTTTGTCTTGGCCTTGCTAATGACACAGTTGAACTTTTCCCATGGCAGAACAGAGGGAGATGGGGCATTGGAAACACAGGGGGCAGCTTCTATCTTTACATGAATAAAGCATCTTGCCATACCACAGCTTCCCATGTGTGAGTCCTTGAAATGCTTTTCTCATGATCCTGTGGAAGAACCTGATTCCCACCAACAATAGTACTATCCATGGTTTTAGGCATCTGCTGGGGGTCTTGGATCATACCCCCACAGATAAGGGGGACTGCTGTATTGAAGATGGATACATTTCTTTTCTCTATTTCCTGCTATTTCTTTTTTACCCTGTGACTGTGAGGAAATTATTAAATCCTTCCTACAGCCTAATAGGGAAAGAAGTGAAACTGTTTCTTTTAGAAGTGTATCATATAGGTTTGTTCTTATCTGTCTGGAATACTTTGAATTACCACTTCCCAATTATTATGAGAGGCAACTGTAACATAGAAGGAGGAGCACTGGGGTTAGAGTCCAAGGACCTGGGTTCACATTGTAAATTTTTCTTTTCCAGCTGTGTAAGTGTGTTATAACATAGAGTATTTTACACATGCGGGGTATTGTTTCATTAGGACATACTGATGCATTATAAAGTCATAAAGCACTCATTCATCCATGGGGCAAAAAGTTTTTCTCCATAGCATTGTTTATGATTCCTTTACCCAGGGTCTTTTGGAGACTTTTTCCTGTAGATCACAGCAGTTAAGGTATGACTGCTAAAGCTAGACAGGTGTTAAATCTTTCCATAACAACTTACTAACTCTGATCTTGAACTATTTAACCTCCCTAAGCCTCAGTTTTCTCATCTGTAAAATGTGGATAATGCTGCCAATTTATGAGGTTATTTTGGGGCTTAAACAACCTAATGCACGTAAGGCATTTGCCAGAGTACTTGGAAAAATGTGTTTAATAAATGATAGCTTTTCTTTATTTTTTGATGCCATTCTTCTATTCCTCCCAATTTGTCTCATCATCTGAAATAAGTATATTTCATCCATCTACAGATATACTGGCTTTTACGAGTAAATTAGAAGCAGTGTTCTAGATATTCTTTTAACCCATGGGGAGGTGAGGAACTAGTTGAACTTGAGCCCTTTCCAGAGGTCCAAACCTGAAAGCGTGGCTGAGTGAAACCTGATGATACTGTACTTAGTTTTTCTTTTAAGGAGGTCTGTGTCTAATGAACTTTTCCCCTTCTCTGATTTCTGAAGGGCTGGGAGGATGGAATGCTGGGCATGAAAAAAGGAGGGAAGCGGTTGCTTATCATCCCTCCAGCCTGTGCTGCCGGCTCTGAAGGCGTGATAGGATGGACTCAATCAGCGGACTCGATCCTGGTATTTGAAGTGGAGATTAGGCGGGTGAGTAAACTGTGCTGTGCTGTGTTGATGAGTCCTCTTTGACAGTTAAGTAAAATGAGTAAATATGTTTGAAAACCAGATTCTGAAGACTTTTTTTAATACAAAGTTTATGTCCTTGCTGGCTCCATATTCAGAGTCTAGGAGAGGTCATGACTGAGCAAATCACTTCTCTATACTAACCTTTTTATTTTGTTCTTAAAATAGTGTGATTCCTACCCAATATGCATATTTTTTGACTTAGTAATTCCATGGCTACAAATTTATCCTATCAATTTATTCTTATAAGTATATAAAGTATCTATCTATGGATAGATATATAAAAATAGATATATAGTTTTCTCCCTCAGCTACATTGTTTATAATAGTAAAAACTGGAAACAATAAAGTGCCAATTATTAAGAGACTGGTTAAGTTATGGTTTTTTCATAGAGTGAACTTTTCTGTAACTCTAAAAGAATATCCAAAATCTATTGTTAAGGGAAAGAAGGAAGTTGCAAAACAGTATGGATAGTTTGGTCTGTGTGTGTGTGTTCACATGCATAAATATATACAGACATATTTACACAGGCACACGTGTATATATATGTTTATATACAAGGGTGGGTAAAAGGTTTACAGTTGTGAGTACACAAATCAGTTATATAATAATCATAACCTTATGTCTTTTTCTATATGAACAACTATGAGCCTATTTTTGTCCAGTGCATGTTTATATATACATCTGTGTGTGTGTGTGTATATACATATATATGTATGGTCATATATATGCGCATATAGTCAGAGAATTTCTGGAAGTTTTAAAGGAAATGCTTTAAAGTGATTTTCTTTGGAGAATGGAAATGGAGTTCAGAAACTTTTTTACATTCTACCCTTTGTACCATTTAAAATTTTTGTCATGAATATGTTTAACTTTTATAATGAAATTTATAACAAATTATGGTTAGTTCAATTGAAGTTACACCAAGGGGAAAAAAGACCCTTGTTTGCTCTATACTGTCATTGTTAGGTCGAAATGTGATAATGTTTGTGATCATAAACTATAAAATACAGCAAATAAATATTATGGTCATCTTTATTGTAGCCATTATTCCTACTACAACAGAGAAAGAATATGCTTTTCTTCTTAAGGACTCTTTCCTAACTGGATGCTGTTATCTCTGCGGGTTCATTTCAGCCTCTTTCACTGACATGCTTCCAGCTGCCTTCTCCACAGCTGTTATACTCTGTCAATTTTTCTTTGAGTCTGAGGACATCATGGCTGGTAATAGATAACAGACTAATTTGTATCCATTAAGAATGGCATTTGGAAACATAAGAAAAGAATTATTTCTTTACCAGTAATCGAATAATTACAAATTGAAATGCTTATTAAATTGACAAGACTGACACAGAACAATTATGCCCAGGGTGACAAGAGTTTTGAGAAGGGATTACACACTACTTGTAGAGTATAATAAAGTAGTTCACCCTTGCTGGTGTGAAATTTAATGGTATACATCAGAACTCTTAAAATTGAGCATACTTTTTATCCAACAGTTTAACTTCTGGAAAGTTATGCTTTGGAAATATTTAAGGTTATATGCAAAGATACAGATACAAAGCTATTCCTAGAAGTATTGTTTGTGATAGAATTGGAAATAACCTGAATGTCCAACAGGTAGGAATTGGCGAAATATATTTTGTAATAGTACAGATATTTATGACTTATGTTCCCAGAATTCTTTGGAGACTTTTTTTATTTTTATTTTTTTCAGATAACAGAAGTTAAGGGCATGACTTTTAAAGTTGGACATACTCTTTGGTAGTTAAAAGTGATGTTGTAGATCATTAATTTAGTAACATGGAACTATGTTAATATATCAGTGAGTAAGCAAAGCAGATTGTAAAACACTGTGGCCCCATTTTTTGTAAAAATACACATAAAATAAATGTGAAATACTATATCCAAAATTCTACAATGCTGTTGCTTAGTGGTTGGATTGCAGGTGATTCTCACCTTTTTTTTTTTTCTTACCTACATTTTCTGATTTGCCACAATGAACAGATAATGACTTGTGTAATGAAGAGTAAGTAAAATGCAAGGAGGATGGAGGGGGAAGAGTGCCTTTTTGGTGACCTGTTCACCTGTGGGTTCTTTCCCTAGGCGAAGTTTGCCAGAGATTCCGGCCCTGATGGGCACAGTGTTAGTTCCCGGGATTCTGCGGCACCCTCTCCTGTACCTGGTGCTGACAGCCTACCTGCTGATCCTGTTGTGTCACCACCCACATCAGTATCTTTCAAGTCAGTGTAAGATACTAGAGTTGTATCAAGCCCTATTATTGTTCATAAAAATTATTCTGAGAGGGGTTCGGAAATAGGGATATTGTTGAAAACTAACAAAATTCTAAATAATTGTTAAAAATGGGATGAGGAAAATGGGAAAAATACATGCATCAGATTTTTCTGACAAAAGATTAATATTCATAGTCTGTTAAAGCACTAACTCAGATATTTAAGAATACCTGTCAAATCCTGGAATAAAATTGGGCAAAAAGGCACAGTATATACCCAAGGAAAAAAATGTAAATAATAAGCATTTGGATGGAAAATTGTTCATCTTCACCAGCTTTCAGAGATGAAGCAAACCCAAGAGTTAAAATTGTTTTACAGTCATTAAGTTGACAAACATTTTGAAAAACAATTTGTTTCCCCAGTATAATCTGGACTCGTGATTATGGATTTTGTTTTCATCTCAGGATATGTTCTACTTGCTTTCAGGGAGCCGGCTCTTCGTACCAAATCTAACTCTCTCAGTGAACAGCTTCCAATAAATACAGTGAGTATATGTATCTGTCTCCCTCACCCCCAATTTTCATTGAGATTTTTAAAAAATGTTGAGTACTGTAGATTTAGCTAGAAATTGATGATTACTTTATTCATTTCCCATTACTTGGGAATCAGTATAAATTTGCCCGGGCCTCTGCACAGATAGATGTAGATTCAAACCTTTATTCTTATAATCATGTGGCCTTGAGAAAGTTACCTAACTTTTCTGATACTCAGCTTCTTTATTATTAAAGTAGAAATAATTCTCATAGCCCCTTTAGGGTTCCGAGGATTAGAGATATATTTGTAAAACACTGAGCTCAGAGCCTGCTTATGTGGTATGTCTTCAGTAATCTCTCAGGAGAGTTTTTCCCCCTATTTATTTATTTATTTATTTATTTATTTATTTTAGAGAGAGGGGGAGAGGGGAGGAAAGAGAGGGAGAGAAACATCAGTGTGTGGCTGCCTCTTGCGTGTCTGCCACCGGGGACCTGGCCTGCAACTCAGGTGTATGCACTGACTGGGAATCAAACCGGCTACCCTGTGGTTTGCAGGCCGGCACTCAGTCCACTGAGCCACACCAGCCAAGTCTCTCAGGAGATTTTTATGAGGTTCAAATGAAATAATGCCTATGGAGTTTTTAGTACTATGTCTGGCATATTGTAAAAGCTGATAACATTAGCTTATCATTATTATAATTACTGCATATTATTGTAATTATACTACATATTTTCATACTTTCATCATCCCAGAGGAAATCTTGCACTAATGCACCAGTTAGTTGACTTTGAAAAGGACATTGGGTTTCTGTGTTTTCCCAAATATAAGATCAGCATACTGTTGTAGTAAAATACGGATTTGAATGTCTTTAGGAGTATGCACACTTAGTTTGCTGCTGCTCTGCCTGGTTCTTGATGGCATCTGAGTTTGCTACATGCAGATGAGATGATAACTAAAGTACTTCAAGTTCTAAAGCCCTGTGGTCTTCACCTACCACATTGGGAAACAGGACAATTGTATGGAGTGAAATTGATAAGTAATTTCTCTCCAACCCTAGTTTACTTGTTTATATTCAGTCCAAAGAAGGAATTATTAAGCAAATACTTGACCTGAGATGTGCAAAGAGTGATCTCCCAAACCTAGAAGGTTAAGCCAAAAAATCAGAAAAAAAATTCAAAAACAATTATAGTTTCAGATTTTTGAACAGTCACAAAACTATTGTCCAGTATTGGTTCTGTGGTGCTCTCTAGACACGGCTACTTTTTCACCTATTTCTAAGTTTCAGTAACTTGTGGTACACTAGTGGCCTTTTTCTTCTTTTTTTACTTTTTTAAAAATGGAGGCAAAATTCACATAACATAAAATTAACCATCTTTTTCTTTTTTCACGTTGAAGATTTTATTTTTTGTTTCGAGTAGGTAATTATGTTCATATGGTACAGTTAGCAAAACAATACAAGATATACACTCCCACCCCTGCCCCCATCTGCCTCATTCCATCTCATCGCCCCTTTGGCAGCTACTTTTATTAGTTTCTTATATGTTCTTTAATGTTTCTTTATGCAGATGCAAGGAAATAGGAATGTATATTTAACTTCTCTCCCTTTCTTTCACAAAAAATAGCATACTGTGTATATTATATACCTTGCTTTTTACATATTACGAAATATATAACAATATCTTTCCATATTAGTGTATACAAAGTTTTCTCATTCCTATTACTCTCTAGATCTCACTATTCTAATTATTGTGTGGAGTCCTCCCTTGATGGATCCAACTTTTTTTGGTTATGCATCTCCATCAGTTAAAAAAAAATGAGTACATACTCCCAGTCTATGTCTGTTTACAAATTATATAATAAAGTGCTGTCAATCCCTATAAACAGATTTACTGTCTCGTTACTGTAGCTATAAAATAATTTTAAAATAGAGCTTATGATAATTTCTTTCTGTGCTCAGTAGATCATCTTGTGCACCCTCAGAGGTATGTGCTCTCCACTCTGAAGGCTGTACTTTGAGCCAGTTAATGGATATAGATGCTTCTAGCCCAGAGGCTAGTGTGTAGTTGGTATGATTACACTCGTGTGTAACGTGTAGCCAATGCCAAGTGAGAGTTAAATGAAGCTGAATTTAGAACAAAGAGCTACTGTCTCCTTCTCTCCCCAAATCTCTTCTGAATGTCTACCTATTGAAATTTCTTCCAAGCTTTTGAGAGGATATTATCATCTAAAATGCCTTACTTACTCCTTTAATCTGTATTTTAGGTTTTCATCTGTAAAATGAGAATAATTATGCATGGTGGGGAAACTTAATTGAAATGAAGTAATACATATGAAAACACTCTGTCCAATCCAAACATACAGGGAATTATTTTTACTGTTGTTATTATGTGTGACCCCTGTATGTTTCTAGACCAGAAAATGCTCTCATTTTCTAGAAGAAATGGTTTCAAATAGATATGGCATGGGGACCAATTGGATATGATTCAAGAGCCAAAGACATACAGTTAACTGAAGGTAATGAACTTTGATTACAGTGATTTTTATGACTTTCCTGTCTTTTTAGAATCCTGATACAGTCAAGGCCAAGTTGATCTCTCGGATGGCTAAAATGGGCCAGGCCATGCTGCCCATCCTTCCACCACAGCTGGAGCCCAATGATTCAGAAATTGAAGTATGTTCCCCTGCCGGTATTAGGATGACTAGTGCAAAAGTTGCTATCTTCTCTTCCTTTCCTCAAAATTATTACTTTTTCTGCCTCTAACCCAGAATCATTATTTAAAGGGTATGTTCAAAATGATTCAGGTTGGTATTGAATACATGGGTAGCAATTCCCATGAGAAACAGAAGCAATTTCCTACATCACCACAGGAAATGGGCAGTTTTAAGTAGGTAATTTAGCCTTATACTAGAAACTCTATTGCCAGTAAAAATGACTCTTTAGGCAGCATGATGCTCAAATCATAAAAAATGTTCAACTTGTAGTTGTTGATTGAATGTTTAGTGCTTGGAAAATGTTGGTCTTCTCACTGATGTTACCTATTACTAAAGATCACACTATTGTGTCTTTAGGCATTGTATGTGATGTGATTTTTTTTGAGGTTCAAGAATTTTATTGCAGCCATATCAGTTTTTCCATTATGCTTAGAAAGCTTTCCCACTTTCACATATAAACACCACATGCGGTTTTAAGAAATATTTTATACTTAGATCTAAAATTTTAATACATCTTAAAGTTGTTGTATAATTTGAAGTAACAGTTCTAACTTAATTCTTTTCTGGTTGGTTAGTACCTTATTAAATGAAACCATCCTTTTTCACTTGAAATGCTTAATAGAGATTGAGTTTTTGGATTCTTTCGTTTTGATGTAAAACATAGCAAAGGTCATACTCCTAAGAAAAAAATTTTCAAAATACCTTTATCTTTCATAATTTTGTTTTATCTCTTTTTGGAAAAGCTCTTCAGTAGATTTAACATTTAAAGGAGGATGAGATTTCTGTGGCCTATTGTTACAGGATTGATTTTTATCTGGTCTCTGGAAATAAAATTTGGATAAGATCATATTCTTTATTAATAATTTTAAGTGTTACTTATTCTTTATAGAATAAATTATAGAAGGAAGAAACATATTTAATAAACAGGGCATTCTTCTATATATATTGCTGTGTAACATGGTTTTTAAACTTAATGTCTTATCATGAACGTTTATGTTAATATCAATAACATAAATAAGGTAAATAGAGCAAAGCATTATTATCTTTAAAGGCTACCCAGTGCGCTGTTATATTGATTTACCATAATTCCGTTTACTATGTTAAATATTCAGGTTAATTTAGACCTGCGGTGATATAAAAGTGGGGTGCTCCTCCAGAAGCGCATAGTAGTACATTGCCGAGGATGTGAGGAGCGAGAGGAAGCGCCAGAGGATGAGAATGCCTGAGGCCTCCGCCTTGGGGCCGCAGCTCAGCAGGCTGCAGGCTCTGCGCGTCGTGCCTCGGGTTTTCTCTTCCTTCCGCAGAGAAGGGAGATGTTTATAGGACGACTTTGTGTAGTGCTGCAGTTGGGAATAGCATTGCTTTGCTTTTTATGAAAAGAAAGACCGGGGGAAAACACTAAAAATATATTATCCCAAAACATTACGGTAACGGAGTGCAGTGAATCCTACACTGTCTGATTTTCATTGAGTACTTTGAGGTCTGTGGAGATTATTTGGCAGAAAAGAAGTGGCTGGATTATTCCCAGGTTTCTTAGCAAGAGACCCCTCTTCCGTGGGAACAGACAAAGTCAGCCTTACGACCACTGCTTTTTTGGTAAATGATACGTTCTGCAGAGCAGTCACTTTAGCTGCTTCAGGTATTGAAACTTGAACAACTTAGACTGTTGGAGGAAATTATATTTAATTATTTCATGTGATTTACAAGAACAGATCTTACTCTATTACACAATAGAGTACTTTCTCCTCACAACCCGTGCCCTGAACTCTTGCCTTCTTGCTTGTTTTTCCTTCCTCCTCCTTGCCTGGGAACCCTGTGTTGTAAGCAGGTTTAGGGTGAACAGTCAGCCTTAGTCTTCAGTTAGGGACCCATACATAATAACTGAAAGACTGGTGCCTGTTTCAGGAAGTGAGCGCTCTGCGAGGAGCTGGGCAGCCCATGCCGACTCCATCTATCCAGCCCTCTCTTCAGCCAGCCCAGCCGGTGCCACCACAGGTGACCACACACGGTAAGGAAAGCTCTCTGAGGCTCTGTGGCCTTGAATTGGGTCAGCACCAAAGTTATTTTATCATCACTATTCCTTAAATTGTTAGGCTGCATCATTTTAGTACCGAAAACTGGACTAGGGTGTAAAACTTGTCAATTTGTCCCTGGGTAGGGCATTTTCAGACCTGGAGATGTATATGGTCTGCTGACAATGCTGTGTTGCATTGTCAGTTTTGCAAATCAGCACTCAGCTAATGAGATATCTCCCTCTGTGTAATTCTGCACTTCCTGTCAGCTGATGGGATTGTTCGTCTGAGTCAAATGTACCCGAGAACACCCACTTTCATTCCTCTGGCCCATTGCTGAGACTCCAGTAGAGTGGGTTTTAGGAGATTAGATGAGAAAGTGGTCAGGTCTGAAGCCTGATGGTGTGTAAGGTGCAACTCTGGACTCATACAAGCAAGGGTGGGTAACAGTGAAAACTTCTTGCTTTCTATCTTAGTGCCTCAGCCATCTGTTCCTGGGCTCCAGGCACCCTCTGCTGCCTTAATGCCAGTTGCATCTCTCGATTCCCACTCAGCTGTACCTGGAAATTCCCAGTCCTTTCAGGTAACAACATTTTAAAACCATGTCATTTATAAGCTGTAATTTATTATGGCTCTGATCAGTCTCTTTTCCTCTTCTTGCACAATTTGTACAGTAGCAGCTCCCTACAGCCAGAAATTATAGTTTTTCCCCTTCCTGAACCACTACTTTATCCCTAGCCCAGTCAAAGGCCTTATGGGTTGTTATAAAGATTAAATGCAAGAACAAAGAATCTGGTACAAAGCCTGGCACACAGTCACGGCCCAGTCCATGTTTGTTTCCTTTTCTTTTCACACGTGTCTAGGTGAGGGGTATACATTTATGTCTTCTGTGTTCTTTTCTTTCAAACAACCAATAGGCTAAGATTGTGCATTTTACTCAGTTCAGTAGTTGTAGGTTAAGGGTGGAGGCTACATAGAAAATACAGATGGACTCTGGTGTTTATCCTCCAAAAGTGATTCTTTAAGTAGGCTTTTTCAGGCTTTTTAAAATATTTTATTTATTTATTTTTAGAGAGTGGGGAAGGGAGGGAGAAAGAGAGAGAGAACACTGATGTGCGAGAGACACATCAATCAGTTGTCTCTCACACGCCCCCAGCTGGGGACCTGGCCCACAGCCCAGGCATGTGCCCTGCCTGGGAATTGAACCAATGACCTTTTGGTTCCTAGACCAGCACTCAATCCACACCAGCCAGGGTGGTTTTTTCAGTTTTTACAGAAGGCAGTGGCAGCAGCCTGCCTACCTCTGCTGACTCTTTGCCAAGATTGTGGACGTTTTCTTCTGCCCCTATACATTTGATGGATAAGACATGCTCCCAGTGTTAACAGGGCCTCAGTTCCTTGGTGATTCTTAACGCAAGAGTGGGAGTGATGGTGGGCAGGCTCTGTTCCATTAGGAAGGGGTGTATCAGTATTGAAAAAAGTCCCACCTGCCCTCTCCACTCCCTGATGGAGAATCATCACCCTATGGACTAAGTTTTGTTTTTTGTTTTTGGTTTTTTTTTGGGGGGGGTGGTATATTTTATTGATTATGCTATTACAGTTGTCCCATTTTTCCGCCCTTTATTCCCTCTACCCTGCACCCAATCCCATCATCCCTGTACTTCTTAGTTCATGTTTATCGGTTGTACATATCAGTTCTTTGGCTTCTCAATTTCCTATGCTATTCTTAGTCTCCCACTATTTTTTTTTTTTTTTACCATTTTCCCGCCACCACTTTCCGCAGCCCCACCCAACCCACCTGCCACCCTCAACCCTTCCCCCATTTGGCTTTGTTGATGGGTCCTTTATGCATGTTCCTCAATGACCCTTCACCTCCTTTTCTCCTGTTATCCCCTTTCCTCCTCCCCTCTAGTTACTGTCTTTTATTTCAATGTTGCTGGTTATATTTTGCTTGCATGTTTATTTTGTTGATTAGGTTCCACTTATAGGTGAGATCATATGGTATCTGTCTTTCACTGCCTGGCTTATTTCAGTTAGCATAATGTTCTCCAGTTCCATCCATGCTGTTGTGAAGGGTAGTAGCTCTTTCTTTCTTTCTGCTGCATAGTATTCCACTGTGTAAATGTACCACAGTTTTTTGATCTACACATTTACTGTTGGGCACTTAGGTTGCTTCCAGCCCTTGGCTATTGTAAATTGTACTGCTATGAACATTGGGGTGCATAGGTTCTTTTGAATTGGTGTTTCAGGATTCTTAGGGTATAGTCCCAGCAGTGGAATTGCAAGGTCAAAAGGCAGTTCCATTTTTAGTTTTTTGAGGAAATTCCAAACCAGTCTGCAGTTCCACCAGCAGTGCACTACGGTTCCCTTTTCTCCACATCCTTGCCAGCACTTGTTATTTGTTGACTTGTTTATGATGGCCATTCTGACTGGTGTGAAGTGGTATCTCATTGTGGTTTTAATTTACCTCTCTCTGATGGCTGGTGATGCTGAGCATCCTTTCCTGTGTCTCTGGGCCCTGTGTATGTCCTCTTGGAGAAGTGTCTGTTCAGTTCTTTTCCCCATTTTTTAACTGGGTTGTTTGTCTTCCTGGAGTGGAGTCATGTTAGTTCTTTATATGTTTTGGAGATCAGACCTTTGTCCGAGGTATCATTGGCAAATATATTTCCTCATATGGTTGGCTCCCTTTGATGTTTTCTTTAGCCATGTAGAAGCTTCTTATTTTAATGAAGTCCCATTTGTTTATTCTTTCCTTTATGACCCTTGCTCTAGGGGACATATCGGTGAAAATATTGCTGCATGGAACATCTGAGATTTTCCTACCCTACCTATGTTCTCCTCTGGGACTCCTCACAACTTATATTTAAGTCTTTTATCCATCTTGAGTTTATTTTTCTGTATGGTGTGAGTTGGTGGTCGAATTTCATTTTTTTGCATGTAGCTTTCCAGATCTCCCAACACCATTAGTT
Source organism: Mormoops blainvillei (assembly GCA_004026545.1). NCBI lineage: Eukaryota > Metazoa > Chordata > Mammalia > Chiroptera > Mormoopidae > Mormoops > Mormoops blainvillei. The sequence goes on along the minus strand of PVJD01002853.1, from coordinate 57,155 downwards.
GAAGAGGCTATTTTTACTCCGTTTTATGCTTCTGTCCCCTTTGTTGAATATTAGTTGACCATAGAGATATGTGTTTATTTCTGGGCTTTCTATTCTGTTCCATTGATCTATGCGTCTGTTCTTATGCCAGTACCAGACTGTTTTGATTACAGTGGCCTAGTAATATAGTTTGATGTCAGGTATTGTGACCCCTCCTACTTTGTTCTTCTTTCTCAAAACTGCTGCAGCTATTCAGGGTTGTTTATGGTTTCATATAAATTTTTGAAATGTTTGTTCTATATCTGTGAAATATGTCATTGGTATTTTAATAGGGATTGTATTGAATCTATTAATTGCTTTGGTAGTATGGATATTTTGATGATGTTAATTCTTCCAATCCATGAACACGGTATATGCTTCCATTTATTTGTGTCTTCCTTAATTTCTTTCCTCAGTGTTGTATTTACCTCCTTGGGTAGGTTTATTCCTTGGTACCTTATTTTTCTTGTTGCTATAGGAAATAGGTTTTTTCCCCGATTTCTGATTCTGATATTTCATTGTTGGTGTACAAAAATGCCTTCAGTTTCTGAGTATTGACTTTGTATCCCGCTGTTTTGCCAAATTCAGGTCAAGTAGTTTTTTGGCGGAGTATATAGGGTTTTCTATGTACACTATCATGTCATCTACAAACAATGACAGTTTTACTTCATCCTTTCCAATTAGGATTCCTTTTGTTTCTTTTTCTTGTCTGATGGCTGTGGCTAGGACTTCTGATACTATGTTGAATAGAAGTGGTAAAAGCAGACATCCTTGTCTTGTTCCCAGTCTTAGTGCGAAAGCTTTTAGTTTTTACCCATTGAGTATAATGTTGGATGTAGGTTTCTCGTATATGGCCTTTATTACTTGAGATATGCCCCCTTTATTCCCACGTTGCTGAGTGTTTTTATCATAAATGGGTGCTTAGACTAACTTTTTTTTAATGTGTAATTAATGCGTAGTTATACCTGTCCCTGGAAAGAAGCTGCATTGCTTTACTTCAAGGTAGAATAACCATCATCATTAAAATGACAGCTGCTGTTTGTTGAGCATTTATTATCTACCAGGCACTTAACCTGCCAGCTGTTAGGAGCTTGACATATGTGTCACTTCATTTAGTTCACACATCAACCCTAAGAAGTGGTGTTATTGTTTTCGTTTTGTGGTTGAGGTGACTGAGGCCCAGAGGGTAATGAGAACTCTTGGTTACATAGAGAAGCATTAGAATCTAGCAGGGAAGAGGCATCCTTTGGAACCTGATGGTGGATTTGGTTTGGCATCTCAATGCACACCTCTTCTTTTACCTCAGTGGACACTAAGCAGAGTTGTCTTAGTTTTAACAGTTCTTAGACCATCAGTTCCCGTTGGCTGGGGAATGAATTCCTACTTAATTAAAGTATATCAAGAGAGGATGGGAAGTGACAGGAGATACCCTACCCTCACTTTCTGGTTAGGACTCCAGTGATCAGGTTACAAAGTTAACACTTCTGCTATAGTTCTTACTTGATACTAAACCTCAGTCCCATCTATTTCCAGCTTCAATAAGTTTGAGCCTCCTTCAAGTTTGTCTACTTTATTTCATCAAAGATAAATGAAGCTAAAAAGAAAGACACAAATGTTTTATAAACTGGCTGTAACTTGGCATTTTCTCAGCCCTATGCAGGTATGCCAGCCTACACTTATCCCCAGGCATCCACCGTCACCTCCCAGCTGCAGCCCGTTCGGCCCTTGTACCCAGCACCACTCTCTCAGTCTCCCCATTTTCAAGGTAGGGAGTGATCCCCTCGGTTTCTTGTCTTCTGCTCTTGCTGTGCTCTCCTCCCTCCCATTGCTGTTTCATGTTTACTCCAGTAGATCTCTGCCCTTTCTTTCTTACCTTTTTTAAAAGACTTCATTTATTTATTTCTAGAGCGAGGGGAAGGGAGGGAGAAGGAAAAGGAGAGAAACATCGCTGTGCAAGAGAAACAGCAGTTGGTTGCCTGTCACATGCCCGCATCCAGGGAGCTGGCCCAAAACCCAAGTACATGCCCTGACTGGGAATCAAAGTGGCAACCAATCCTTCTGGTTTGCGGGGCGACGCCCAGCCCACTGAACCACACCGGTCAGGGTCTTATCTTTTTTTAAATAAGATATCATTTACATGCCTTACAACTCATTCACTTTAAGTGTATAATTCAATTACCTTTTTTTGGAAGTTTAGAGGGTTGTGCAACTGTCACCACAATCCAGTTTTAGAACATTTTCATCATCCTTCCAAAAAACCCTCATCCTGCTTTAGTGGGTTTTGTTTCTTGCATTTTCTCCCACCAGGCCTTTTTAATTTCTCTGCCAGAGTGGCTCTGTAAAGGCAATAGAAAAATAGTCAAACATTGGAGGAAATTGGGAGAAAGCATAATGACTAATTGTGGATGTTCAGTATCTCAAATGAAAGCTGATTTGTTAAAAATCTTAAATTATGAAAATAATACACTTTTATTAAAAAGTCAAAGAACGCAAAAGGGTGTAAAGAGAAAAGTACTGTCTTGTATCATCAAAATCCCCTGACCATTGGGAACTGTTATTAATAGTTATGTGGGTAACTTTTCAGATACCACATAAGCACGTACAAGCGTGGTTGTCTTGTGTATAAAACAAAACAAAATGAAATGTAAACAGCTGGGATGGTATCATACCTTCTTGTTCTTCAGCTTGTCTTTTTTTCCTTAATTCTCACTCGGCATGGTTACTGATTTTAGAGAGAGGGGAATGGAGGGAGAGAAACATCTATGTGAGAGATAAACATTGTTCAGTTGCCTCTCAATTGCTTCCCACACATGCCCCAACCAGGGACGGAACCCACAACCTAGGCATGTGCTCTGCCCAGGAATTGAACCACGACCTTTCAGTTTATGGGATGATGCTCCAACCAGCTGAGCCACACTGGTCAGGGCCTACAGCTTGTCTTTTATGTAATAACCACCTTTGGTACTAGGATAGTGTTAGGAAGGAGCAAGTATATCCTACAGCATAATTTATGAGTTTCCCAGATGCAACCTTTGTCTGGAAGCCCTGCCTCTTCTCCATCCAGGAAACAGTGAAATCTGCCATCTCCTCCGTAAAGCCTTCCCTGATTGTTACCATCACTCCCCCCTCCCCTCCCAGAGACACAGTTGTGTATATGTGTCACCAAGGAGTTAATATTGCTTTTCTCTGCTGCTATTGTACCCTGTACATGGTCCAATTTTTGCACTTAAAACACTATTGTAGTGATCTGTTTACATGTGAGTCTCTTCTCACCAGACTGTGAACTCGCCAAGGGCTGGAGCCATGTTTTATTCATTGCTGTATCCCTGGTACCTGGTACCGTGCCTGGCACACAGTTGGGTGAATGGAAAAGCAATCTGAGTTGCTAGTGCTGTGGCAGACCCAAGTGGGCATACTTGTGCTCTTGGACCAGACTATCCCCCAATGCATTTTGCAGGAGCATAGCTTAGCTCTGGAGCCCTTTTGCTTCTGTCTGCTTGTGGGGTTGTTGCTGACATGGCTCTCCCACCACCTGTGAGGAGGGCTGGCCTGGGGACCCCCTGGCCAGGAAGAATGTATTGTTTTGGGAATGGATTGAACTCCTTCCTTGTATCCTTTTGAGAGCAGCTTCTTGTCCCGTGACTGCTTCTTGACCTTTCGGCATGTACATATTGATGTAATGTAGTTTAGAGTCACATGTACGACATGTGCCTCCTTTGTCAGGGACCCCTTATATTGAGCCTCAGGCTGGAGGAGGTGCAGTCTCTCATACCAACCCATCACCATCTGTGCACTCTCCTGTAATGTGAGTAATAACTGGCCTGTCCACATCTGCTAGTCTTCTGGGTGGTTTTTTCAGGAATACCACGAACACTTAAGCAGCTGCCCCATTTGGGGCTCCTGCATTACAATCGGTATCATGAATAGGATATCCTGGAACATACCCATTTAGTAGACTACATGTGATAACATGCTGGGTCAGGGAGGCCAGGGGAGAATCCTGGGAATAGAAGGGAGAATCCTGGTGTGGTGTACCAGTATTGGGGGGACACCCCCAACGCTCCTGCGGGCCTTGCAAAGGACCTGCCTGGTGGGAAAAGAAGTAGTAGCTAAAACAAAAGTACAGCATTTCCTGGTATTTGGAAATGTTCACGCCTGCCTTTCCTCTACTGAGAGCGCTGTTGGCTTTTCCTCCTACAGTATCCTCCGCCCCAGTTTCATAAGTTTCTTTTTGACTTAACTTCTTTTTAGGATCTGGTGACATGGCTTCATTTCTCATGACTGAAGCCCGACAGCATAATACTGAAATTCGAATGGCAGTCAGCAAAGTGGCTGATAAAATGGATCATCTCATGACTAAGGTGACTGAGTCAGGTTGGGGGCTATGTCGAAAGTGGATGTGAGCAGGGGGTACAAATAGGGAGCAACCAGGGCTGTAGGTAAACTGTTCCTTGGTTTCCTGTATTCATAGTAGTTAGTAGTTATTTCCCTAAAAGATAGTCATTATTTTGAGATACAGTTAATAGAAGAAAACTCTAGCTTATATTAGAGATTGTCTCAGAAACTCATTAGCACCCTCAAAAAAGTGATTCTATCTTGGGTACGTTATATTTCCCTATTTAAAAATTTCTCACAAAAGTCTTTCTGGAACCCCTTTGGTAGGTTGAAGAGTTACAGAAGCATAGTGCTGGCAATTCCCTGCTCATTCCTGGCATGTCAGTTACAATGGAAACAAAGATGATTATGAGCAACATCCAGCGAATTATTCAGGTGAGAGTGACCGGGAACAGAACACCCAGCCTGGAGGTCTTGCGCCTGCCCTTTCCCAAGATATACTACCCCTTAAAACCTCCACTCCAGAAATAGAGAGCATGTGATAAATGCTACACTGAGCTGGGAAATTCTGGAAAGCCCATTATGGCTTAGTTCAGTCCAAGTGACTTATCACTATTACATATTCTGGAGGAAACATCTCTTTTTGGCCATATTCAGAATTTTGCTTTATTTTACAGCCATTTATGTTTAATCTATTGGGCATAGTGGTTTGTATCCAACAGGTATAAATTGATATGTTGTTTTAAGTGTTATATCTGTATGGACAAAGCTCTAACTTTTTGTCTCAAAATATGTAACAGTGTCACTGTCCAAGTTGATTCCCTTTTATCTGGTACTTCTCTCTTGAAAACTTAAGTTATACATCACATTTTGAATTTAGGAGAATGAAAGATTGAAGCAAGAGATCCTTGAAAAGAGCAGTCGGATAGAAGAACAGAATGACAAGATTAGTGAACTAATTGAACGAAATCAGAGGTAATAACAGATATGGGACACTAGCTAGGATGGACAGAAGGGTTTATTTGTAAATGCCCAAGTTAAATAAACATTTGTTTAGGGCAGTATATGTGTATTTCTTCTATTTCTGTTTCCTGCCTGTCATGTAAACTGTTGCTTATTTTCTGAGAGGCATTTCAGTAGAAAGACCTCAGTGGGCCTGTGTCTGAATCCCTGCTCTGCTCTTCTTCATTTGTTACTTGGTTTTGGGCATTTTATTCATTCCTACTGGCCCTAGTTTCCTCATCTATAAAAGCAGTGTTAATACTTAGAACACTGGTATCAACTCTTCTCTTCTGCGTAGGCTGACTTTATTTAATCAACCAGAACTTCACCGATTTCTATGTGAAACCCAAGCATTTTGTAATTTTTCTAGATCCTTTTGAAGATTTGGGTTGGGGAGCATCAGGGGTAGATGTCATAGCATATAGTGTTTTACTTTGAAAAATCATTCTCCCATGTTTCTCTTCTCCATTGTCTCTTTGTCTTTTGTGTAGGAGGGGGGCAAGGAGTGGCTTTCTCTTCTTCGCTCCTTGCAGCCTTCTTACTCCAGTCTCTCACCGTCTCGCCCCTCTCGCCACTCCCTTCCAGCTTCTCTCCTCTTCATTATGCTAGTTCAAAGCGATTCACCTCCGGCCCAGGTTCCTGCCTCCAAACTTGATTACTGCAGCTCTCAGGGAAACAAAATGCCTTCAGATTGTTTTTCATGAAAGTATTATAGAGCAGTGTTGTGAGGACTGAATGTGTGTTGGGTTACACCTGGAATACATTTGGTGCTTGACAGATATTTTCGTTTACCCTATTTATTTCATAGGTATGTTGAGCAGAGTAACCTGATGATGGAGAAGAGGAACAACTCACTTCAAACAGCCACAGAAAACACACAGGCAAGAGTATTGCATGCTGAGCAAGAGAAGGTAAAGTAACTGGGGAGAGAAAAGCCCAGGTCAGGATGTGTAGAGCCGAGGAGTAGTCCTGTGTACGTACTTACTTATCCGCTTTTCAGCAGAATTTTTGCCATCATTGGGAAGAGAACAAGAAAACTTCGAATAAATATTAATATATCATCACCCAGATATCTGTTATATAATATGCTTTGCAATAAATTGACTCAGAAACAATGACTGATCTTACTAATTTAAGGTAAGACTTATACAGCTTAGGATGTGAGGGCCATCTGGATGTGATACCTGTTACCCCACTGACCGCCAAGGTTGATTCGACTGATCTGGCAGGCTAGTCGAGTGTCGTCTTCCTCCCTCACTGGTCCGTGTGTGTCCCCCCAGAAGCTGCATGCTCAAAGAGGACAACCTTCCCTGCTAGAGGAGAGGACTGGTCTTCAGTCAAAGATACATGAGTAGCTGCAGCCCCCTGCCAGAACCTCCACACAAGCTCTCACGGCCCATTTGCAGGAGAACATAGGGTAGTCAAGCTTCTAAGACAAGACTTCAGACACATGCACATGAGGTGCTGCACATGGCAGTTTGCCTTTCTTTTCACAATATAATTAAAATTCTTGTTTAAAAAAAGAATTATACAGCTTATTACAAACTAAATTTATTCTGTTGACAAAAATCAATAGAAAATTCCTGTTATGCCCTGTAACAAATGCTTTTAGTGAAATTTAAGATTGTGTAGTTTGCACCTTCATCTGTGTCTGCCAGAGCATTTTAAAACACTGTTTGACTTCAGGCAGTTCAGAATTAGGAAGTGCGACCTGTTTTGGAGTAGCTACAGTGAAGACTCCAGTGGGTCTTGGGTTGGAATCCATGGATTCTGAAGCCCTTCCTCCTGTCTTTGCTCCAGTGACACTGTTTGTCCAGAATAGATCCCTTCTTGTTTGGGCTACCAGTCCTCAGCTGGGAGATCTCAGCCCTTCTGCTCTTTTCTCAGAGGTTTCAGAAATAGTTTATATTTTGTATTTGAATTTTTTTAAAAAAACATGAAAAATTGAATGGAACTCACTTTATAACTTGTGGAGTTGACTCACTTTCTCATCTGGTAACAATGATGATTTCTTACTTTCCGTATTTTGCCATGTATAATGCACAGTTTTGGTCCAATTTTTGAGGGAAAAATAAGGATGTGCATTATACATGGGTAGTACTAATTCCGTTTCTATATAAAAGTTTTTAATTCTTTTATCTATGCATTAATGCTTATGCATTAAAAGTATAACTCTAGAAAGCAATAACGATATCTGTGAGCAAAATAATACCTGGAATACGATAATTGGTTTTGTTTCTAAATATAAATAAATAAATAATTGAATTTAAATATTGAAAGATTTTTTTTCCTGAAAGTTTGGGCCAAAAACATAGGTTTGCATTATACACAGGAGAGCATTATACCTGGCAAAATGCAGTACGTCTCATGCTTTTATTCGTTTGTGTTCTCTTAGGCATAGTCTCCAGGCAAATAAT
>PVJD01002853.1:0-49283 GCA_004026545.1 Mormoops blainvillei | reverse complement strand
AAGAACAGTAATGGTAGTAGCAATACGATAGTACAGGAGAGATGGTTCGACCCCGTAGATACGTTGCTGTCCAAAAGTCAAACCTAGTCACCAGAAGAGCAACCACTTACTGCCTTTCCTGTTATCTGACTTCTAATTTTTATAGGAATCAGCTCAGGTGAAATTAATGTGGTATTTGTCATTTGTTTGCCATTCCCTTTTTTGGATATTCTTTTAATCATCATTTTCCTTATCACCGTTAATACATAACATATCATTGGAGGGTTTCCCAGGGCAGTCATTTTAGTTTCACCAGACGTTCAGTGAGAATATTTTGATTCTGTTTGGCTAGAATAGAGCACCATTTAACATGCCTTGAGCAGTCAAAAAAGTTGAAGTATTCACCCTTTTTTCTTTTTATTCTTTTTTCTTATTCTCGCAACATTTTATTTTATTTTTACTTTTCCATAGAATTTATTGGGGTGACATTGATTAATAAATTAAATTATATAGGTTTCAAATGTAGGTTACTACTCAATAATACATTATCTGTATATCGTATTGTGTGTTCACCACTCCAAGGAAGCATTCCCTTCTTTAACTAGCTGTTTTTTTAGGAGCCCCCAGAGCAGTAACTCTCACAAGACTGATCTTTATATTATAGTATTGCTAGGAGTACAGTAGAGAAATTATAGACATTCAGTTAAATTTTAAAATATTATTTTTTTATTTAAAAAATACATGTTTATTGTAGAAAAGTTAGAAAATGGCAGGAATACCCCTTCTCATGCAAAATGTTGGTAACATTTACCAATGGGCTGCAACTGTATTTCGTGCCACTGATACTCTTTGACACCATTCTTTGTAGTTGCATACAGGATAAATGTATCATAATTTACTTAAGCCCATTTTAGCACTTTTTTTATTCTTTTGCAACTATATACAATCCTGCATCAAACAACTTTATAGCAAAATTTTTGTAATTTTGCATAATTCTTAAGGATGAATTTCTGCAAGGGAATTCCTGAGTCAGAGACTTTGTACATTTTGAAGGCTTGACTTTGGTTTAATACAGGTTGAAAGTGGGCTTAGCTCTCTTCCTTCAGTTCAGTCAGCATAGAGTAGGTGAGGTTGGGTCATCATATAGAGACAAAGAACACTTGTGTTTAAAGTGACGTCATACCTTGTTACTGTTCAGGCTAAGGTGACAGAGGAGTTAGCAGCAGCTACTGCACAGGTCTCTCACCTGCAGCTGAAAATGACTGCTCATCAAAAGAAAGAAACAGAGCTGCAGATGCAGCTGACAGAAAGCTTGAAGGAGACAGACCTCCTCAAGGGCCAGCTCACCAAACTGCAGGCTGAACTCTCAGGTATGTCCTTTGTGGAGAGGGCTGGGACTTCGACCATTTCCGCTTAAGGAATTGAACTCTTTCCTTCCTCTCAAAACATTTGGCATAATGCTCATGAAGTTTGTGAAGACTGATCCAAAAATCAAGGTGGGCCAGTATAAACCTACATGATGGTTTGATATAGAGGAAGAGAACTGACCATTAATTGAGAGTTGGTCATCGACCACAGTTCCGCCTTGTTTGAGCAAGTGTTGCTTTCAGTAACTTTGGTACTTACAGTTGACCTCATAGGTCTGGAAGTTAGAGTTTCTCAAACTCATGGCACAGTGGAAGTTTATGAAAGAAGTGCTTCCTGTACTGGTTGCCTCTTTTGTGGAGAATGGATTACAACTCTTCAGCCAGCACCCAAAACCCCTTTAGCTTGGTTTATGTCCCATTCTGCTGCTCAGCTCATTCTGGCTTCGGATATACCAGCCAACCTGCTGCTACTCTTCAGCACATCTGTAGTTGTTGTCTTGTTTTTTATCCATGCTGTTCTCTGAACTTGGTGTGTCCTACATCACCAATATTTGGCTCCATTTTTTCCCCCAAATCTCCCTTTTTCAGAAGCTGTCCTTGTTTTTTTCCTACAACATTTGATCTTCTTTAAAATTCTTTCTCTCAGACTTTTTACAACCATTCTAACATGTTGCATTTGATCAGCACTGTTTATATGTATGTTTTCCCCTCTAGAGTGCAAGTCCCTGGAGGGCAAGTGTGGTGTCTTGCTCATCTTTATAAAGTTCTTTCCTCCGAATTAGTGTTAGTTCAGTGCCTGGCACAAAGGTGGTGCTCAAGCCACAGTGACTTGAGTAGATTTGGGGAGACCAGCATGTTGATTCATCCACCTCAGTGTATAGAAATGAATATAAAAGGCACAGATGGAACCGGTAGGTGTGGCTGGAGCAGCAGCAGAGTTGGGAAGAAGCAAAGTTCACTGCCTGATAGAGAGCTGAAAAACACTGATGTCAATTGGTGCAGTAGTATCTTAAAGATAAATCCCTTTTCTTTTAGAACATAACCTGGGTGCATATGAGAGATAGGCTTAGATTTGACTGTCATACAGGTATCTTTTCTGTTTTTGTGGTACCCCATGACAGTTACCTTAAGAGTGCCCTAGGGTCTCAAATTTTTCCAAACAAAATAAATGTTGATGCATTACATTTTTAAGAGATATTCCAAATGGCTTTATTTGAGAAGGGATGTTTTGAAAGTAAACTCTTGGTAGAATGTCCCAGCTAACAAGAAACTTGAGAATATCTTACCCAGGCAGTGAGAAAGGGGTGGACCAGTACCAAAGAGATTTGTCCAATGTGCTGAGATGGTGACTGAAATGGAATTGGGGGAGTAATATGTTTTTAAGGTGGTCTCGACTGCTTGGAACTTTTCCATTGTATGTGTGGAAAGTGACATATACATACAGAGATAAATATGGATTAGTAGAGGAGTCAGTTTATGGCTTGATGAACCTGTTGCTGATCAGTGAGGTGATACTGAAAGAACTGAGAAGATGCTTGTGTGGTAGGATTGGGAGATCACAGAATGCAGCTTTGAAGAAGCTTCTGGAATGTTATATAGCCAAGTCTGTCTGCTGTTATATCCCAGAGCTCCAAGAAACCTCTGAGCAAGTACAGTCCAAGTTCAAAAGTGAAAAGCAAAACCGGAGGCAACTGGAACTGAAAGTGACAGCCCTGGAGGAAGAGCTGACTGACCTTCGAGCTGAGAAGGAGTCTCTGGAAAAGGTAAGTTTTATAACTGAAGTTACTTTGTTGAACCCCAGTGGCCAGGATCAGCTGTTTAATACACATTTTTATTTTCATTTTAAAGATTACAATAGTATTGGTGTCTGTAAGTGGAACCTAATCAACAAAACAATCAAGCAGGCAAAGTATAACCAATGACATTGAAATAAAGAACAAACTGACAGTAACCGGAGGGGAGGGAGGAGAGGATAACAGGGAAAAGAAGGGAAAAGGTCATCAAGGAACATGTATAAGGGGCACATAGACAAAACCAAAAGGGGGAAGGATTGAGGGTGGGGAAGTGATGGCGGGAAAATGGAAACAACAATACTTAAACAACAATGGAAAAAAAACCCATAATAAATAAATAAAGTAAATAAGTAACCATGCATTATACAAATAAACATTCTTTTAAAATAATAAATAAATAAATAACACCACACTTGCCCTCCAGGGACTTGCACTCTAGAGGGGAAAACGTACATATAAATAGTGCTTTCAAAATAAAAAAGATAAATAAAAACTGATCAAATCTTTCCAAACCAATATACTTTATTTGAAATGCAGTTGTTTTTACTTTCTTTCTTTATAAGAATGGGAAATGGCATCAGTATGAAATTAATATGGTATGTTTTTGCCTTTACTTTTATGTCAAGAGCTACTAAAATAATTTCATTTTGGAATCATTTTATTTATAATAAACACTATGATGTCTGAGTCTTAACAACAACAACAAAAAAGATTACAATAGTATACAAATAAGATAGAAAAGTGTTGGCTTGGCCAAAAACTCTGTTACGTTTTTTCCATACCATGGCTCTAGTAGTGCTTAATTCTTTAACTTCATTTGAAACAATTTTGTTAGATTGTATTGTGACAGCTGTCTTATTGGTGTGCATTTTTTAAAAACTTAATCAAAATTAGTGAATTTTTGTGCAGCCATTTTAATATTGAAGATGGAAGAAAATACCGTTTTTGGCATATGATGCTTTATTATTTCAAGAAAGCAATATAATGAAAAGCAATAAAAGAACAACTGAAATGCAAAAAAAACAATTTGTGCAGTGTATGGAGAAGGTGCTGTGACTGATCAAATGTGTCAAAAGTGGTTTGAGAGGTTTCTTGGTCAAGTAATTCTTTGCCATTTTGCCATTTTGGGCAAATAATTGTTTGCTGTGGGGCTGTCTTATGCATTGGAAGATGTATAGCAGCGCCCCTGGCCTCTACCCACTAGAAGCCAATAACAGGAGATAATAGACATACTCAAAATATCCATATCAATAACGTTCTTGGTGAAAATGAAAAATGTGTCTTATATTTTGTGAAAGAAACGTAATGGACTTTTTGGCCAACCCACTGTAAAATAAAATAACATTTTTTTTTACCCTGTCTAATCTCATGCTGTAAAGGTAACAACTATAAATAATGTGTGGTTATCCTTCCAGATTGTTTTCTGTATGTATAAAATATACATACACACTTACGTTTACATATACATAGCTATACTGATATAATTTTTCTTTAACAACAGTGGGGTCATGTTTGATGCTTTTTCACAGTATCTTGGACAGTGTACTAATAAGAGTGAGAACTTCTTTATTATTTTTTAACTGCTGCATAGTAATCTACTACAAGGCTCTACCGTAATTTACTTAACTATTCACCTATTGATGGATATTTATGTTTCTATTTTTTCACTATTTCAAGCATTGCTGCATTGGACATCCTTGTACTATATAACTACTTTTGCAAATTTATTTGAGCATTCCCATAACATAGATTGTTTGAATTAGAATTGTTGGATCAGACGAAATGCTACATATCTAAATTTTTAAAAATATTTATTGCCAGGTTATCCTAAAGCAGTGTGTGCTGGTTTATACTTCTAGCACTATGGAAGCAAACCCATTTTTCCATACTTTTTCCAAATCTGCATGTATCTGTTTTTCTAATCTTTATAGTCTGATGGGTGATCAGACTATACATATTTTTATTAGTAGTAAAGCTTTCATACCTCATACCTCATGAGGAAATATTTAATACCTATTTGTATTTCTTCTGTGAATTCTCTTTTTAATGTTTTTGCCCTCTTTCCTATAGTAATATTAGTTTGATCTGTAAATGCTAGTATGGGCATTAGTCCTTTGCCAGTCATAGATGTCACAAATATATTTCTAGTTTTCAGTTTTTAAACTTTTTAGTATCTTTTGTTGTGTTAAAATTTTAATATCAGGGTCATTTCAGCCCCATTGAACAAAGTGGGAACATTCCTGTCTTTTTCTGTTTTCTGGAATGGTTTAAATACAGAAAGAACAAACTTTTTGAGGTTTCAGTAAAACTCTTTAGTAAAGACCTTTTGGTGGCCTAGTGCCTTATAGGGGATAAATTTTAGGCTACATTTTTAGTTTCTTCTATGATTTTATCAGGTTTTTTTTTAACAAATTCTGATTTTTTTGGCTGTTTTCAGTTTTTCATTATTTTAAATCCTTGTAACATATAATCTTTATGAATATGACTTATTACTTCCTTAAGATAAATTATAAATTGTGGAATTTCTGGGTTTGTATATTTTGGAAGTCTTTTCATGGGACTGCCAAATTACCATCTAAAGAGAGTGTACCCACTTATTTTCTTAACATTAGGCTGTGAAAGTGTTCACTTCATTGTTAAGATGTTCCCCACCTCTTAATAGAATTGTAGTTAAACGTCTTATTGTTTTCTTCATTACCACAATTTTTCTTACCCAACAGCCAAGAATGTTAAATATATAGGGAAAATTAAGCTAAAAAAAGAAACGGATTGTTTCCAGAAATGAAGGAAGGACCCAGTGAGGTCAGTCACTACCACCACCATGTATCCACTATTAAACAGCCAGAGCTGATGATAGTTCTCTTGTTCCTAAGAACCTCTTGGAAAGGAAAAGGAAGTCCGCTCAAGAGCGCTGTCAGGCTGAGGAGGAGATAGATGAAATTCGCAAGTCATACCAGGAGGAATTGGACAAACTTCGGCAGCTTTTGAAAAAGGCGCGGGTGTCCACAGACCAAGCAGCTGCAGAGCAGGTAACGAGAGACGGAGCACTTTGGAAACAAAAGGAAGGCATGAAGGACTCAGAAAAGTTTCTAGTTCCTTCATTAACCTTTACAGTGACATTTCTTACAGTCAGTGCTCACTTTGGAGAAAAATAGGAGAACACAATCCAAATATATGCAGAAGAGGCAGGATTCAAGCAGATAATCTTTCCATTTTTAAAGCTTAGTGGAAATTTAACTATATAAGTAAAACATGAAAAAAAAAGTCTTTATAAAAAAATTCCAAACATGATAAGGCTAAAGTTCTCAACCATCATATATCATCTTTCGGACACATTATTGCCCTTCAAAAAAAGGGGGGATGGGGGAATTTATTAATATAATCAGGCAGAGAAGCCAGGGATAGTGGCAGGACACAGCTGGATCTCTAGTCCATCTGACAGTGACCTTTCTCCTCCTAAGTTTGTAAATTCATATTTGTTTACTCAGTTAAGTAGAGTGAATTGAGACCCTCAGTTTGGTCATCTCTGGGAATTTTGACAAAGTTAAGTTTCTTCTGACTCTATAAAGTTTAGGGCCTGGGCCCTGAAAAGCATGATCACATTACGGCCCTGGCCACTGGCAACCTGTCTAGACAAGTCACACCTTTATCTGGTTGGAGCTTTTTGGAGTCCTGACAACTAATGACATCTTCCTACTTACCTTAAAAAAGTACATTTACTTCAAAGTATCCAGGGTCTTCCAAACAGTTGTTTCCCTATGAAGTTGGGCTGTTAGCGTATTTTTTTTGCTTTATTAAAGATAGGTTTGTCTAGATGCAACTGGACCCCCAGGATATGGTGATTACTTTTTCTTGGCAGCTGTCTCTAGTACAGGCTGAGCTGCAGACCCAGTGGGAAGCAAAATGTGAACACCTGTTGGCCTCTGCCAAGGATGAACACCTGCAACAATATCAGGAGGTGTGTGCACAGAGAGACGCCAGCCAGCAGAAGCTGCTCCAGCTTCAGGAAAAGGTAGGCGTTTCCCTGGGGTCAGACAGCTTAGGCAGCCCAGCTCATTTGAGGCAAGCAGGTCATCTGAGTGCTCTAGATTCTTGTGAACCTAAAGATGTTAATAGCTTGAAAACACAATCACACTTGTTCAACTCTCCGCAGTAATCTGTTACACATTTATTGGAATGGCAGCTGAGTGACCTACGAAAAGAAAAAGCAGCACTAGTATTCTGGCACATGTTTTCCATGACTATTTGATCCTTTAAAAAAAAAATTTCAGCCATTATATTTATTTATTAATCCTCACCCAAGGATATGTTTATTGATGTTTAGAGAGAGAGGAAGGTGGGGGAGAGAAACACCGATCAGTTTCCTCCCATATGCACCCCAACTGGGGATCGAACCCGAAACCTTTTGGTGTACTGGTTGATGCTTCAACCAACTGAGCCACCTGACCAGGGTGATCTTTTATTAAGCGAATATTTATTGAGCACCAGTTGTGTTCCAGACACTGTGGTAGGGAAAGGTCTTACAGAGAACTCTGCCCGCAAGAATCTCACAGTTCAGAAGTGGAGACGAGAGAGCAAGAAAGGTGAGCAATAAGTTCTGTGAGGCCCAGAAGGAAGTGCGCAGGGGGCAAAAGCCAAGAATGACAAGTAGCTTTGGTAAGATGAAGAGGCCACAGAACATCCTGGGAAAAGACACTGAGACGGGATGGAGCATGGCTGTGGTGGGATCATCTTGGCATAAAATTGAGAGAGAGCGAGACAGACGGACAGAGAGGAGGTGGCTTAGGGTTATGGTATGCCAACCTCCGTATCTTGGAGGTCAGTTTCTTTCCTTAAAGTATCCAATTGAAAATCTTTGACTCAAAGATGGTAAAGACAATCTGGTAGGGGAATAGGTTGCTTCTAATTTCCAATGTTTATATGTGACTAGAGTTACAATCCCTTTTTCATTATATTCTTGACCTGATTAGGAACAAGGCAAGGGACCTTGTTAGGAAAGAGGAGGAAAATTGGGAATTGAGGCTGAGTGATGAGGAAATAGACGCTCTGAGTCAGCAGACCTGGCATGGGCATGGGGGGGATAGAGACCAGCAGACCTGCATGAGGTTGACACTTAATGCTTAGGATGGTTCTTCTACTGAATTTCCTGGCATTCACCCAGTAGTGCAGGTTCCCGAGCCCGCAGCCAGAGTCTGTTTGTTTTGCAGTGTTCAGCCCTCCAGGCCCAAGTCACAACCCTGACAGAACAAAGTGAACAGGACATCAAGGACCTGGAGAAAAATAAGATCCAGATGTCTGGGGTTGAAGTTGCTGCCACTGACTCATCAGAGAAGGTGAGCTGGTAATTTGAAGAAGCAGCTGACATGTCACTAGGCATTCAGAAAGAACGTGACCCATTTGTTGTTTTGATAGCTTTTTTTTTCCTAACTTTGGGATTATGCCACTTGTCTGACTTGAATACAAGTTAACCCTTTGGAACCTGTCACTTTGGTGGTCAACCAAACTAAGGGTTCAATCCTGAAGTTTTGACAAATACGGGAAGTGCCCCTACATCGCAGAAGAGGAGTGGGAAGTGTGCCCAGCATCTACTAACCCCTAACCCTGGCAGCCCGCGGCAGCTCCAGTGGTGGTCATGGTGGGAGGGAGGCAATAATAAACAGTCTACAAGCTGTCTCGGGCACACATTCCACAAGTTACCTGTCCTTGATGGCCCTTCCGTCCAGTGCATCTTGTTATTTGGCATTGTCCTCTCCACAGTGACTGTCAGTGTCTAAGTTTATGATCAGCTGTGTCCTGCGGCAGAGTTCTAAGAAAGCTTCGTTTTAGCCTTCCAAAACCCTTTCTGGAATTTGCATGCGTCCCTTCATCACTTGATTTGGGCAGCATACATTTTGATGACTGTTTTTCTCTCCTTGCATCTTCACCCAGGTCAAGAAGATCATGAACCAGGTGTTCCACTCCTTGCGGGGAGAGTTTGAGCTAGAGGAGTCTTACAATGGCAGGACCATTCTGGGGACCATCATGAATACCATCAAGGTACGACCAGCTGTGGATTGTTACCCTGAAATGAATATCTGGCTTCTTAAGTACCTTCTAAGGGGTGGTGAATAAAAAATTATTCAGAACTGTTCATCAGTAATTCGGATGCCTGGAATGACTTTTATCTGGACAGATACGGGCAGCCTCCTGAGAGAGGAAGAAGCAAAGGCGTTTGAACTCGATGACAGTTGTGTGAATAGGGTCTGAAGAACTAGGAGTGCCTGCTGTTTACCTCTCAGTGATCATTTCCTCCTTGGCTTTTGAACAGATGGTGACTCTTCAGCTGTTAAACCAACACGAGCGAGAAAAGGGAGAGAGCAGCAGTGAAGAAGAAGAAGAAGAAGGAGAAGAAGGAGAAGAAGATGAGCGACCTCAGAGACCTTCCCAGGAACAGCCAGTCTCAGCCAGTTCTGGGCTGAGCAGGGAGAGGCAGGAGTCCCCCGTGGTGCCATCAGAGCACGTAGTCAAGGAAGCTGAGCCACTGCCCCCCGGGGCCCTCCGCACCCCCCAGGAGGATGCACAGAGAAGGGAAGGAGAGCCCACAGAAGCACAGGCACTCTCAGAGATAAAGGATGACTCCCTACCCCCCGAACAGGCTTGCATCCCCTCCCAGCAAGCTCTGGGGCCCCCGACTTCAATCCCCCCTCTGCCTCTGAGCCATGTAACTGTGGACTCTGAGTGTGAGGAGACATTTGTTGCCAGCCCATTGGGAAATGCCTGTGTTGAGGAGCTAGAAAGCTACACAAGACTGTCCCTGACTTCAGACCCTAAGAAGGGGGACCCACTGCCCTTGGAGCCTGAAAGTTTGGGAGGAGAGCCTCAGCCTCCAGAGCACCAGAAAGAGGAAGAAGCCATTAGTGCTGCTGGTCCCTCCAAGGACCTGTCAATCACAGAGGCAGGTTCTGCAGCTGCAGAAGCAGCACTTGGACCCAACGACTCTTCTCAGCGTTCCAGGTATGTCCCCTTGAGCGAGCTTCAGGGGCAAGGTGGCTGCAAGGTTGTCTGGTTTTTCCAGGGCGGGCCACTCACCCCTCGAAGACCGACCGATGGACTAATTCACTTCCTCATTCATGCATGTACTTATTCAGCAACACCTACCGTAAAAGGCTCTGTAGGCATTATGATAGTGTGGTAGGAAAAACAGATTTGGTTCTTAAGTTAAGGAGCTTACAGTCTAGTGGGGACTGTTATAAAAGTATTATAAAAATATGATAAGTAGCCATGGCTGGTGTGGCTCAGGGGATTGAGCGCCAGCCTGTGAACGGAAAGGTCACTGGTTTGATTCCCAGTCAGGACACATGCCTGGGTTGTGGGCCAGGTCCCCAGTTAGGGGCATGCAAGAGGCAACCAAGTGTTAATGTTTCTCTCCCTCTTTTTCCCCCTCCCTTCCCCCTCTCAAAAAATAAATAAATAAAATCTTTAAAAAGTATACGATAAGTAAAAAAAAAGAAACGGTGTATAATAGAAAATAAAGGAGAGGTTATTCCACTTTAGATAGGGTGGTTAGGGATGGTTTCTAGGAAGGTAACATTTACACTGAGGTCCGAAGGATGGAAAGGGGACTTCATGCCAAGAGTGGGAGGAAGAGATTTCAGAAGGTGAGGACAGCACAGGCAAAGACCCTGCGGTCGGAGGAGCTGTGACACAATCAAGGAAACAAAAGGCAGCACATAGGAGGAGAGGGTGTTAAGCTGATGCTGGAAAGCTAGGCAGAGGCCAAGTCGTAAGAGATTTTGTGTAACTGTTAGATGCTTGGACTTTAAGTACAGTGAAAAGCTATTTAAAGGGATTTAAGCAGAAGAATGACTTGGTCTGATTTATTAGTTTTAAAAGCTCTCTCAGCCTATAGGTTGTGGAGGGAGGAGGCCAAATGCTAGGTGGCCAGTGTGGGAGGAATTCCTGGGTGGTTACCACAGCTTTGGGTTCTTACCGCAGAGCCTATGGGCACTGTGGTCTAGAGCAGGAACGTTTCCTGTGACTTGATTTTTTTTATTTTTCCTTCAGTCTCTCTGGGGATGAAGAGGATGAACTGTTTAAAGGGGCAACTCTGAAAGTTTCAAAGTCCAAAGCACAGTCTGAGGAAGAGGATGAAGACGAGGTGGTAAGGAGATCCCAGGCACTGCCAAGCCCTCACGCCACTAGCTGGGGGCCCTTCCCTGCTGGCTCTGAGAAGACGAATGGAGTCTGCTGGTGGCCCACACCCTGGGCTCTATGTGCAGGGCCCTGTGGGAGCAGGCTGGGGGCTAGGAGGGGACAGCTCTGTAAACAAAAAGGGGGTGGTCAGATACCACTCTATTCCTGAAAAAGGACCATGATTTCAGTCCATGCAGGCATGATTTTTGCTCTAAGTGAAGGAAGTTGGGTAGATTAGTCCTACATTAGAGTGCTTAAGTCTCAGATTTCCTCAAATCATCTAGGATATTATTTATATTTTAAAATTGGAATTGGAATTTAGAAAGGACGTGGAAGATTGCCTTGTCTGGCATCCTTATTCATAGACAAAGAAACTGAGGCTCGGACAGATGATTTATTTATGTAAAACCACAGTGACTTAGTGGCAGAGCTAGGACTAAACCCTCAAGCTTGTACTATGACCACCTGTTTCTGAGCGCTGTCTGGTTCCTCAGCCTGCTTTCCAACCTGCTGCCTTGTTTTGTCCTTCCAAGATCCCTGGGTAGTAAATGGGTTAAGTGCTGGTGGCATAGCCTCAATTTGTAAAGCTCCAGAGGAAAGACCAGGAGGGCGAGTTGCTGATAGAGTGCAGAGGAGGCCCAACTCTTGCATCTGCTGTGCCCATTGGGCTAAGTTAAAACATTCTTGGCTGTCACTAAGGACACTTTGCTGTGATGGGAATCTCACTAGAACGAAATGTGGATGTAGAACATGGATCAGCTTCAGGCTCTGTCTGTCCCAGGAACAGAACTATGAGTTACAAGCAGTATGTTACTGGTATTGGTAACTGTTAACCATCACGTTAATTTCTATTTCTTAGATATTCTGTAAATTGCAATACTTCCCAGATGTTCTCATTTAACCCTCTACTAATCCAGTGAGGTCAGCACTTTTATCCCATTATAGAAAAGAGGACCGAAGCGCAGGAAGATTAATAT
Source organism: Mormoops blainvillei (assembly GCA_004026545.1). Classification (NCBI taxonomy): domain Eukaryota; kingdom Metazoa; phylum Chordata; class Mammalia; order Chiroptera; family Mormoopidae; genus Mormoops; species Mormoops blainvillei. Next base: position 36,995 of record PVJD01002853.1, on the reverse strand, counting down.
GTCCAAGGTTATATAGATGGTCCAAGGTTATATAACTGGTAAATACGGAGCCAGTATTTCAGGTGGAACAAAAGCAAAGCAGTGAATCACATTTTAAAATCCTGTACTGTCTGTCCCAGCTGGTGTGGCTCATTTGGTTGGACCATCGTGCCATAGATCAAAAGGTTGCGGGTTCAATTCCCACTCAGGGCACATACCCAGGTTGTAGGTTTGATCCCCAATCAGGGTGCATACGAGACTACAACCAGTCGATGTTTCTCACATTGATGTTTCTCTCTCCCTCTCAGCCTACCCTTCTCTTTGCTCTTAAAAAAAAAAAAAAAAAAAAAAAGCAATGAAACAATGTTCTCTGGTGAGGTAAAAAAAAAAAAAAAAAAAAATTCCTGTACTGTCAGATTTTAGAGATAACTTGATTGATGCCCAGAGAAAGGTGCAAGGTCCATTAGTCGGTGGTGGGGATGGGATTAGCCCAGGGACCTCTGACCTTTTGGCTGGCTCTGCGAAGGCAGACCCTGGGCCAGAGTAGCTCACCAGAGCAGAAGGTACCTTAGTAGAGAATACTCAGCTTATGCCTGTGTGCAGCGTCCATCCCTGCTAACCCCGTGGGGCCTGTTCTCTGCCAGTCCAGAAGGAAACGGCCAGGAGCCCAAATCATGAAAATGGAAATCTCCTCCATGCCTGCTAATCCCTTATCCCCCTGCCTGGCTGGAGAGAGCGAGGGAGGGGCCAGTGAGACCAGAGGATTGGGAGGCGGTGGCCCTGTGTTCTGGCTTTATTTACTTAATGTCTTGGGATTCTCCACTTGATAATGTGGCCAAACCTCTAAATTCAACTCTCTCCATGGATGGGGCCATGTTCAGAGCCAGACAGGCCACCTTAGGCCACAACATTGTTTTTTCAAATGTTACTGTATTCTTCCCAACCTCCCTTCATCCTCCTGCACCCTCCCCTCCCTTAGGGCCGATCTGCTGTGTTTCTTTCTCCTCCTCCCACCTCTCCCCTTCGACCCTCCCTTCTCCACATGAAATATGTAAGTTATTACGTGAGAGGAAACCTGTCAAATCAGTACATGTGTTTCACAAATAAATGACAAAATTAGCCAAAGTTGGTCGTCTTGTCTCTGTTGAAAGATTGCTTCCCCTCTCTGCCTGCTTGTCTCAGCTTCGTCTGGAACCCTAGGTTTGCAGGCCTCAGGGTTAGTCCGTTTAGTAAAACCCTAACCAACCACCTTCTTTCCAACCTGGAGCCGGAACAGACGTTGGCTCACTTCACCTTACACAGGCGGGAAGTCCATCTGGTGCAGGAGCAAGTGAAGACTGACTGCTCTTTTTTGTCTTGTCAGAGCATGAAGGGACGCCCGCCCCCAACACCCCTTTTTGGAGATGATGATGATGACGATGACATTGGCTGGCTGGGATGAAGACCCAGGAAACTGATGCAAAGGTTTCTCTACTGACCCTTCCCTAAGCATGATTTTGCACAGCCAGCCCTGGGTCTAGGTGAGCCTCAGGGTGAGGTGAAGATGAGCAGTCTGAGGACAGTAGCTCGGATACCTGAGTTAGCCAGCTTCTGAGCCCCCGGCCTGGCTGGGGAAAGAGCAGTGTGGGCCTGTCTCCAGAACGCTGGCATTGTCAACAGCCGACTCTGGTCCTGCCTCGGAGTCACATTTGGAGGAAGGACTGGTAGCCTCCCCTCCAGTCGTCACCTACAAGAGTCCCGTCCTCTTCCAAGCTCTTTAATCTCTTCACTAACTCTCAGATTGCTGTGAGGAGCCCTCCTCTGTCTCTCAGCAATGGGACCTCTACCAGGGGTGAGGCCTCCCTGGTAGAACCGAGGGTGGATTACACCATCTAAACCCCAGTTAACAGCCTTGCCTGCAGTCCTGGCACATTTATCTTTTCTCTGCCTTAAATCTTTGACGTTAACAAAACTAAAATAAATATCTATAATGAAACATGACTCAAACTCTTGGGGAGAAAGTGAATTTGGTTCTAACGACTGACCGTGCTCCTCTCGGGGAATCTGAGGGTAGGCGTTACAACAGACCTGGGTCAGTTAACATGCATAAACCATGGTGACACACTCCCTTTGGTACCTAACCCTGGAGCTTTAGGCTTCCAAACAGTCACCACTCTGCTGTCGCAGCTCATCCAGCTGCATTAATTTAAGGCTTTGGGCATTGTGGTTGTCTGAGCACCACTGCTGTCATCCGCTTGCTCCTGCGTGCCTGCTCCTACACCCTGGAAAGCCATGCAGAGAGGGCAGGAGGGGCCCTCTATTCCATCCATCGTGGCACCGAGGAGACTCTTCACTTGGAGAGCAGCTTCTGTTCCGCCTGAGCTCAGGGCCAGAACTAATGAAAAAAACAGCAGTGAGAAATATTTTTACTTGTTAAAAATCTTCCAAAGGCCATGCCATCAGTCTTCAAAAAATAGGATAATTTTAGTAAAAATGTTCCTGATTTTAAATGTTTTTAAGATAAGAACCGGAGTTCCACTTTATCTGCCTGACCTCATCCTCTGTGATGACAGCTTTGAGCCCTTCTCCCGTGTGGGCCTGGGAGGCAGCAAGAACTACCATTTACAACGCTTCGTTGCTTAACAAATAGGCACTGTCATTGAGCGCTTCGTGCACTGCCCCACCTCCAGCAGCCCTTGCAGAAGACACTGCTGTCCCCATTTAGAGAGGCAGCCTGGCTCTGCCACGTATAGAGTGACTTTATTTAACCTCTCTGTGCCTCAGCTTCTTCATCTCTAAGACAAGGACAGAAGGTTTCTACTTTGTGAGGAGTAAATGAGTTAATATTGTACCGTGCTTAGGACACTGCCTGGAAATGCTAAGCACTATATAGGTTGTTATTTAAAAACTTTGTGTTGAAATGCCTACTGAGTCTTAACCACATAATCAGTCTCTCTAGAATACAGATTTCTTTTAAAGCCCTCTATTCTATAAAAAGCCTTAAATCTATTACATACATAAAGGTATGACTATATCAAACTGAATAGGTAGCAGAACACCTGAGGAGGAAGTAGTAGCTGGTCAGGACATAAAAACAGATGCTTGGGGCTCCATCAGTAGGACTGCACTGGACATTTGCAATCTTAGACCTGCTGTGACACCCAGCAGCCTTCTAATTCCCAGCAAGTGCGTAGAGTGTACTGAAGGCATCACATACTATATGTTGTTACAGTTACTTCTTATTGTAAGTTGAAACATGGTTTCCATATACTTTTGCCTCTGCCCTCAGGGAAAGATAGGTGCTTATAATTATGCCAGCATAGGTATGTATAGTCCATATGAGTTATTTTTCTCACAGCACCTGATCGCTATTTGTTACATGAATGAAAGAATGACTGTTGCCTAGGCTGGCATTGTGCAGTGTCTGCCCGTGGGCACAGGGTTTCGGGGCTGGTGTTTCCCTGCGCACGGAGTTGTCTTCACAGCAGATGGCAGACTCGGTCCCCGGACAGCCCTACAGCCAGCACCGCCGGCTCCGTTCGCCCCCTCAGCTCCTGCAGTTGCTGCACGTGCGCTTGCTGTTTGAGTGAGGAGAAACAGAAGGCAGATCACACACTCTTTAAAAATATATATTTATTAAAATGTATTTCTTTTTTAATTCCAAATGCTTAAGACCATCTTTCATCTAGCCCATGAGGTACTTGAGCATAGATGTTACAGTACACAGCAGTGGTTTTTTTCTCCCTGGGTCTCTTGTTTCCTTTTCTGTAAAGTGAAGAGGGTCAAATACCTGGAGAGTCCCATCTCCCTACAAATGTAATTTTGGTTTGACTGCTTGTTGCATCTTCAGTCACCCGCTCACCATGGCTTATTCAGTATTTTAAGAGAATAAATCATGTTTGTTACAGGTGAGCAGCAAGTAATAAATACAAAACATTAAGCATTATTCAGTTCTCTGTTCTGCCTAAAAGAAGGATCAGGATAAAAGCGGGCATTAAGGCCTTGGAGAGCTCCCAGACACCTAAAGCCAGGAGACTTATCTTCCTCCTGCAGGCCGTGCAGGCCAACCAGAAGAGCTCACTCTATCCACAGGGGTCTTGATAACAGTCCTGCTTCTCTGCCTTTAATCTGCTGTCACTGTCCCCCTAAGAAAGGGAAACCGGTCCAAGCAAATGCTGCCATCCATCATGAATAAAATGAAATAATTTAATTAAAATTTTTGTTTTGTGTTAGTGTGCAAAATAGCCAACCAGGAGTTCAGTGGGAAAAAAGTGAAAAGTCTTAATTTGTCAGCATGATCCATAGGAGAAACAATCTTCACATGTTCCAAAGGCAGAGGGTGAGAAAAGTGGCCATCTTGGTCTCTATCCCCCCAAAACAGAAGAGGTCAGGGAGTCCAGTGGAAGACGCTCCTCTAGGGAAGGTAAAAATCAAGACAGCAGAGGGTGTCCAAGTTCCGAGCCCTTCACCCAGAACCCATCGCCCTGTCTTGGAGATTTGGAAATTCTTAAGTTTTGAGTAACAGGTAATTCATCACAGGCTTGGCAGTCCTGCCTCTGTGTTCTGTTCTCTCCATTCTCCCACTGGTCACAGCAGCCTTGTAAGGCACAAGAATAGCCCTGGGCCGTCTGAGAAGAGGTAGCTGCAATGGCCTCTTAACTTCAGGAGCAAGTGCTGGCTTCAGCTGAAAATTTCTATGAGCTGGGAGTGAGGCGAGGAACAGCCATCAGAAGAAAAAGGAGACGTGGGCCTGGAAGTGCAATGACTGCAAGGGGATGCCCGGCTTTTTCCAGTGCTCAGTGGCTGCACAGCCCTCACCAGCTAATCTATGCTGAGAAGTGGGTAGGCTAGGTAATAGCCCACAGCTGCGCCCAGGACCACACCAAGGAAAATCCATGTGTTGTAGGACATAACAGCCAGCATTATGAAGTAGCCAATGACCACCTGAGCAACATGGACTAGCGACTGGCCAAAGTGAGACAAAAACCACCTAGATAAAAAAGAGAGGCAAGTTAATGTTGGTAATAAGCCAAAAGCTAAGAGTTAGTATCCAAAGTAGGAAGAGCAGCTCAGTTACAAAACCAGTTTCTTTTTAAAGAGACATCAGAAACCACTGATGGAAGGGAGAGGAACTTGTACAAGGAGCCTACGACAATCACTTCTCTACTCAGTTCTGAGCTTCCTGGCATTCTAGGCAAAAAGAGAACATGAGATGTCTTATAGAGTTGATCCAAAATCAGTAAGGCAGACCTTTTCCCCCCCGAATCTACTGTGGGAGGTAGTATTAGAATGGAACGAACAAGGACTTCGGTGGCAGATCAACCCCTAGTTCTGTGTCTTAGCGCAAATGTCTTAAAATGTCCTCATCAGTAAAACAGGAATAAGAATACCTCCTTTGCAGGATGGTGGTGACTATTTGAGACACCCATGTAAGGAGCAGGCAGGCTCCTTACACAGCTGGAGTTGGAGAGAGGGCAAAATTGGGACCCCAAATGGTTGACATGTCAGAATGGGAAGGGAAGAAAGGACACCAATGTGGATACAGTCCTGAGAGCAATTCTTCCCATTCATGTAGGCCAGCTGCAGATCCCACCCTAGATTTGGAAGCCTTAGTGACCTGTGGAAGTCTAATGAGATTTAGGGGAGGGCTGGGTGCCCTCCTGTTGTGAGACTGCGGCACCAGAGTTAGGAGGATCTGAGCCTCCCAAGTAGCTGTTCCTAGAGCAAGCTCTGGCCTGGGCATCAGGAGACCTGCACTCCAGTTCACCTCACTACTTACTAACTGTAAGCACTCTGACAAGCCCTGGTCCTTCCCGGGGCCTCAGTTTCCTTTCTGCGTCATGGGGTTAATGCCCTCTGGGCCCAGTCGACCTCTCAAGGTGAATATGAGTACTCTGCCCATTCCCTGCCCGCCCCCCCCCCACCCCGCCCTGTGCCTGGTACCTGAGGCGGGGTCTGCTGACTGGGGGTGCCTCTGAGCTTGAAGAATCCTGGTCTGTCTCCTCAAGCTGCTCTCTGGTGGAGGTGGGCATGTTCACCAGAGCCTGGTAGAGCAGCTTGGTCTTGCCAAACTTGATGATTTCATACAAGACAGCCAGGAGCAGGACCACCAACACTGAAATGGCCATGCCTGTCAAAGAAGCTGAGTTGCAGAGACCTAGCAAGGCAAGCACTGCTCCCCTTCTGGCAGCCTCACAGGGGGCCTGTCGGGGGCAGAAAACTCCTCCATCCATTCCCTCGGAATCCATTCCACCTCCCTCTCTTGCAGCTTCTTTCTCCACCCGCTTTGAGCTCAAAGCTTCTGCACCATCACTTTCCCCCTCCAGCCCTTTCTTGGTAGGGTTGGCCCACTGCACTGTGGCTCTGAGATGGGGAAGAGTAGCTGCCTGGAAAAGCCAGGGGCCAAGGGTGAAAAAGCCATACACCACCGCCCCCAGCTACACCCCCAGCAGGCAGCACAGATCTGCCGGGACTGCTTATTAAGGGGAGAACAAGGTCCTGTTTACATGAATATACCCAGAGAAGTCTGAAAGGAGGGAGATGCAGCAAAGAAGTCATAATTAACTCAGCAAATTCGGATACTGGAGGTTTTTATTCTCACCTACTTTTCCAGTTTCATATGTCTATTGCTTTCACAACAATGGAGAAAAAACATTATTGTACAAAAAACATTAAGTGCTTACTAGAACTGCTGTGTAGAACTAACTGCTAATTGCTACTTCTGTTGTATTGGGTCGGCCAAAAAGTCCATTGTGTTTCTTTCACAAAATAAAAGACACATTTTTTCATTTTCACCAATAACTTTATTGATTTGGATATTTTGAGTATGTCAGCTATCTCCTGCTATTGGCTTCTAGTGGGTAGGGGCTGGGGGTGCTGCTAAACATCTTCCAATGCATAAGACAGCCCCACAGCAAAGAATTATTTGGCCAAAATGTCAACAGTACCAAGAAACTTCGCAAACCACTTTTGACCCGTTCGGTCAGTTACAGCACCTTCTCCATACACCGCACAAATCTTTTTTTGCATTTTAGTTACGTTTTTACCTTTCTTGAAATAATAAAGCATAATACACTGAAAATGCATATTTTCTTCTGTCTTCAATATTAAAATAGCTGCACAAAAATTCACCAATTTTGATAAGTTTTTTAAAATGCACACTGATATGACAGCTGTCACAATACAATCTAACAAAATTGTTTTGAGTGAAGTTAAAGACAGCTAAGCACTACTAGAGCCATCCTATGGAAAAAACTAAATGAACTCTTTGGCCAACCCAGTACAAATGGAGGGATACTAATAGTCCTCCATACAAATGGTCCAGCTATATTATTTTATTGGGCTCCCAGGAGGAAATCATCTGCAAAAGAGGCAGGTTTTTAAAATATAAAATTACAAGTAATTGCACACACATGGTATCACTTCAAACCATGCAGAAGTGTCCCCAGTGAAAAGTACTATATTTTGCCACGTATAATGCACACCCACGTTTTTGTGCACATTATGTACGGGATTGTCATGCCTGTTATTATACCTATGGTATGTAATCATTATACCCACGTATAAGGCGCTTCCTCATTTCACCCTCAAAAATTTGAGCAAAAGAAAGTGTACGTTATACACAGCAAAATACGGTAAGCCTTTTTCCCAGACCAGTCTCCCAAACTGCAGTTCCCCTCACCAGAGCAGCCTCTGTTAGCAATTCCCTGAATAGCCTTCTAGGGATACACAATGTACAAGATGGGGCAAAGGTAGGTTTACAGTTGTTCATATGGAAAATAATACAATAAATAAATAATAATACAAGAATACATTCTGTGTTCCACATACTCACTTTATTTGTCCGGATAACAGCATCCTGTTTGTGCCTACTCTATCGTATCTAACTTCGTCCCCTTAGTTCCCACACACCTACCTTACTTCTGTGGCTTCATAGCATCTGTGATAGATTATATTTTCCAAAGATGGCTACCTCTCTATATCCCACTGCATATGCTCTTTTTACAGTGTCAACACTCCTGCCATGAAGTAATGGGGTTCGTGTTCCCTCCCTTTTAACCTGAAAAGACTTTTGTGACTGCTTCAGTGAATAAAGGTGGAAGTGATGCTCTGTGACTTCTAAGACTAGGTCTTAAAAATCCCATGCACTTCCCCCTTGTTCTCCTGGGACATTCACTTGCTCTTGGAACCCAGCCACCCTGCCACAAAGAAGCACAGGCCATAGGAGACACAACATGTAGGTGTTCAGACAACACCCCCATTGAGGTTCTAGCTAACAAGTATCAATGAGTAGACATGAGAGTGAGGAATTCTTCAAGGTGAGTCCAGTTCCAGCCACTGACTATACCTGAATGTGAGAATTTGAGTGAGGACCACTTAGCTGAGCCCAGCCCACTCAAACCTTGAGAAGGAATAATGAAATGACTGCTGGTGTTTTAAGCCACTAGGTTTACTCTGCAATAGCTTACTGGAATAGTGACTCATTATAGGGACAACCATAATTTATTTGGTCAGCACCTGCAATAATGGGCATTTGGTCTGTTTCCAGTCTATTGTTAAGATTCAGTTATTTAAGCTGAAACATAGCCATGACTTTTCAAGTCAAAGGAATACCCTTCTCTTTCAAGTTGGTGTCTCATTTCAGGTCCAAGGCTGCGGCACCTGCTCTGGGCTTCTGAGCTGATGCTGGACAGTGAACCCTGGATGTGGGTGGTGCTGGAGGCAACAGAAGGCCTTGATGTAGCTCTGGCTCTGACGTTGACTCCTTACTCGGTGTGTGACCCTGGATAAGTCTCTTCCCCTCTGTGGGCTTCAGTTCCTTCCCTGAGACAGAGGGAAAAGTTGCATCCCTGGCCTCTCTCTGGGCCTTTGTGAGGGTCAGTGAGATAATGCGCCCCTTCTCAATCTGGAGAGCAGTGGCTGCAAAGTGCCCACTCGATGTGTATGCAAGAGGAGTCAGGCTTGCTTGAATGTCCACAGAGCATACCAATAAAGAGAACCCAGGCTTCCCAATTCTTACCTGTAGGATTGTGGACACTCCAGAAATCAAACAGAAGCACCACCTTATCTGAGAAGATGAAATGCATCTGAAAGAGAAGGGAGTCTGCATCACAGGGGGCCTAGGGCAGTGGATGCTGTGGTCCCCAATGCTCTCAAGCAACCTTTTCTAAAAGACCCAGAAAAATGGGGTGGTCGGACTTAAGTGCTAGAAGGGCCAGTAGTGGTAATTAGGGCTCACTGTGGCCAGACAGGGCAGGGACTTACTCGCCCAAGGTCCCACAGTGACCTATAATTGATCTAGCCTTGCTCCAGGTGGAAGTTGAGGTGTGGGAGGTGCCTATCCTCACTGGGCCAGCCAGGCCACAGCACTTTTGGATCAGGCTGAGATGTCCCTTCCATGCCCTCCGAACCTGATGGGAAAGCCCTAGGCTCAGGATCAACTGCCTCTTCTCACTCCCAGGACCACGCCACTCCGCTCCAGTGGTGTGTATCATGGAGGGGCCCGGGACAGCTATCCTCAGTCTGTCCTCCACATCAGAAATAATGATGGTAGACTGAATGAACATGAGATGCCTATCTGATCGCTCTTGTCAAAGAAGACCTGGTCCGCCTGCTGTTCTAGGTGGCATCAAGGGCTTTTCATACATTATCTCATTTCACAACAGTGTGTGACAAGGACAATTAGGTCCATCTCCCAGAAAGGAAAAATGGAAAAATTAAGGTCAGAAAAGAAATTTGCTGATGTTCACAAGGCTATTAAGTTGGCAGAGCTGGGATTCGAACCCGGGTCTAGTTGAATGTCAAGCCAGGTGCACCCCAGGACACTGTACTGCCTGTGCTATGGGATGGGAACTGGATGGTGATTCTGAATGGCCACATCAGGCTTTTGTCTCTGTTTGGCAAGATGAAAAGCCAGATGGATCAATTCAGTTCACCCTCTCAGGGAAGGGAAGGTCTTCTCTCATCACCAGATAAGACCTCAGCCAGAAGAAGCAGCTTAAACACTGTCAGTGTTCATCCCACGAAGGAGACCCTGGCTGAATTGGGCCTTTGCCTTCTAAGACAATGGCCAAATATTAGAGCCCTCAAACATCGAAGCTGGAAGTATCTTCAGAGAGTTGTTTTTAAAGTTGAGATATAATCGACATATATCATTATATTATTTTCAGGTACACACAACGATTTGATGGATGTATGTATTGCAAAATAATCACCCAAATGAGACTAGTTAACATTCATCGCCACACCACACAGTTGCAATAATTTTTCCTCAGGATAAGAACTTTTAAGATCTATTTTATTTATTTTCTCAGAGATTTTTTAGTTCTTTGGTTTATAGCTTTTTTCCAGGAAACACTGGCAAATAAAATCTTCCTTGTAAGTCCACTGTATAAAACACAGGACCCTGGGTGTGGAAGGGAGCGAGGTGTGAGCTCTGCTGAAACTCAGTGTGAAAAACACTGATCTGGTCCAACTCCAGCCCCTCTCTACCGACATCTCATTTCCAGATGGGGAAAATGAGTACCAAGAGGGAAAGGGGTTTGTTCAAGACCTCATTTGAAGAAAATGGAGGGGAAGGGTCGTCAAGGAACATATATAAAGGATCCACGGACAAAGCCAAATGGGGGTAGGACTGAGGGTGGGACGTGGGGGTGCATGGGGCAGGGGAGGGTGGTGGCGGGGAAAGTGGAGACAACTATGCTTGAACAATAATAAAAAAATTAGAAAATAATTTTTAAAAAATCCATAAATTCTAAATCTTCTCTAAAAATGATGAATAAACTTGACCTGAGACATAAAAGGAAGGAAGGAAGGAAGGAAGGAAGGAAGGAAGGAAGGAAGGAAGGAAGGAAGGAAGGAAGGAAATGGAAACATAGGCAGTCTTTTAAAAATCAGGTTGAAGAATTTAAAAATAAAACTAGCTTTTTATCCCCCTAATATGAAAGTGGTACTTGTTCAATGTAAAAAAATCTGAAACAGTACCAAAAAGAAAGTAAAACTAATTTGGAGTCCTATGCAGAGATACCCCTTGTTAAGATTTCAAAAAAAATATTTGTCGACATGACAAAATGTTCACAAAGAGATACAAAAACAGGTACAAATAATCCTGTGAAACTCCATTTATGTAGGAGTTGCACTCATTCAGCTTAGCAGAAGCCCTTGGCACAGCCTCTGCGGTGGGGGTGGAGGAGGGTGTGGTCGCATTACCCCTTCTCTGAGTCCACTTGACCTAGCAGTTGGCATGACTGGAATGCCCTCAATGGTTAATTAATCAGCAAGGTTCTCTAACTGGGTTCCTTCCATCATCCTTGGGCCTGGGCCAGCTATCTCAGGTGCCCCACACCACTTACTGTAGACCTGAATACCCACAATACAGTAAAATTAATTCAACCAACCAACATTTACTTTTGTTGTGCTAGGGGTGCAGACGCTGGAGATGGACAGAGGAGTGAGACAAGTTCTTGGCCCTCATGAAGCTAATGGTCTATTAGGACAGGGGTCCCCAACCTCCCTCCTCCCGCCTGTGCATACCCTAGAATTACCGCCTGAGCTCCTCCTCCCATCTCCGGCGCCCCACACCCCAATCCCGGTCGGTAGAAAATTTGTCTTCCACGAAACGGGTCCCTGGTGCCAAAAAGGCTAGGGACCAATGTATTAGGGGAAAGGGCAGTGAACAGGTCATTACAACAGGATATATGTAGTCCGTGAGAGGGAGCCACAGGGGAGGCCTTCTGCGTGGGGGGCGGGGACGGGGATTGCTGCCTAACCCAGCCAGGGAGGCAGGTGGCTAGGACATCTTCTGAAGCAGGAAGAGCAGGTGGCAGTCAGGGGAAGACAGGTAGTCCAGTATGTTCCAAGCTGGAAGTGCCCACCCAGAGGGTCTGGCTCTACTTCACCTGGGAGTGAGGAGCTCAGGGGGCACAAAGCCTCACCTACTCCAGCCTCTTCGCTGGAGAAAAAGTTCTTAATCAGCACGCTCTGAGCAGGGGCTGCAGTGTTCAATTAAAAGGCTCTGTGGTTAGATACCACCGGGCAGGGCCCTAATCTCTCCAATTTAGGAGGAATCTCAGCCTCCAGCAGCTGAGTTTAACTTTTATCTGCGCTATATTCAGGGCCCCGCCCTGAGTAGGGGCAGGCTGTGCTGAAGGAGAGAGCAATCAGGGGACTTTTCGTCTTTATTTTCTCGTTGGGGGCGGGGTGACTTACACTTTGCGGAAAAACTCTCATTTGTAAGCCAAAGAGTTTAAGGGACATTAAAGTCCCTGTCCTGCCTGGAACTGGCTGATGCACTTGCGCCCATCTATTTCCCCTTTTAGAGGACCTGCAGTAGGTTGGGGAGGGCTTTTGACTAAGTGATCTGTATTGCGTTCCTGTATCTTAAATTCACGACATTCTTCATGGAGAAAGAAAATTACATGATTGTTTCAAAGACCAAAGTGTCTTGCAAGCTGTGATTCTTTGCAGCCCAGGAGAACTCCACCGAGAAAAACTGTTTATTTCTAACATTATTTCTGACCCAAGTGTAGGGAGGATGGAAAGTAGCTGGGTCTGGTTATTGTCCCCGACCCACCCCCAAATCAAACCACCAACTTGCCAAGACAGGGAAGTTGCCCCAGGGTGTGTGCGTCTGGTAGGAGGCTGAAATGCTCCGGTCTTCCCTCCTCTTTCTAGGAGCCTCCCCGGAGTTTCCCCAAGGCACTGCGCCCTGGGCAGGGGGTTACCGGACTCCTGTCTTTGCCCACTTCGCCCCCCACCCTCGGCTGTTCTACAGCAGGTGCTCAATAACTGCTCGTCCAGCCTGACTGACGACCCAGCAGGAGGGAGAAATAAAAAGAAAACCCAACAGCCACCTCCAGCCCTAACTCTCGCCTCTCCCCAATCCTGCTCTCGCGGTTGATAATGCTTCCAACACACCCCCTTCACCAGCCCTCCGGCAGGGGCGGCTGGCACTTCGCGGGGCCGGGACCTGCTGCTCAAGAGGCCCCGCCAGGGCCGCCTACCCGGCGTCCGCTTCTCTCCGCGGCGCCCAGACTCACCTCCATGGTGAGCGCACCAGGGGTGTGCCGGGAACAGATCTGCCCGCTCGGGTCTCCAGGCTCCGAATCCGTCCAGCCACTGCCGTGATCGCGACCCAAGCCTGGCAGTCACGTGGTCGGGGCGAGGCGGACGCGCGGGCGCCTGGGAGTTGTGGTTCCCACGCGCACCCCACTCGGGGCGGCCTGGAGCGCATCCACCGGCCCGCACCCACCGTCAAGCCCCAGGTCCCCGGCGGAGCGGCGCTGCGGCGCCGCCTCCTGCGTTCCGTTTGGCCCCTTACTGTTTTGCACTTGACTTGACTTCGCAATTTTCATAAAATATTTATGACTCCTTGTAATAAATTATGCGAAGCTTAACTCATGTTGGGTTGAAAATGGAAAAGTCCATCCTGTGGCGATAATGGCAACAAATTATGAGTAAAGTAAAGGAATTATCTCCCAAGCTTTGAATATAGCCATTTTTGAAAATATGATTAGCAAAAAGCAACACACAGTTGTAATTTTAATCTGTGTTTGTTTGATTGCCAGGGTAGTAAGCTTTTTCTTATTGGTGTTTCTATGTTTATGTATTGTCTGTCCATTTCATCCAGTTTGGAGGGTGGGGTGTTTCTGGGGAAGGAGGGACTTGCGACAGTATTTAATTTTAAAATATATTCATTTAGTAAACCTTTGCCAGTCGTCCTATGAGGAAAGAGGCTCTTCAGAGGAACCTTACCAGAGAGGCGGAACTAGCTGACCTTGATTGAGCCTGGGGCGTTAGTGACCTCGGTTCAAATCCTAAACCTGCCAGTGTTGGCTATGAGACCTCAGGCTAACAGCTTTACATTTGAACTTCAGTGGCCTCATCAGTAAAATGAAAAGAACAGAATCTATGTCGAGGGGGGAATTGTAAGGCTTAAAGGAAGACTTGTGTGTTAAGTTCTTAGGACATAGGAAAAGCCAGGAGCACACAGTGTGTCTTGAGCGAGGCGGCATGAGTCATGCTGGGGAGAATCTCTGGGGTAATAATCTGTTACTCGGCATTAACTGGAGTAGAAAATGGAAAGGATCTCCCTGCCAGACAGTGTGATGGCAGGAACCACAGCGACGGGCGGCCACAAGCAGGCAGTGACCGTGGCGGGAGGCTCGGTGTGTCCCACGGGCTTGTCTCTGGGTCAGGGAACCCCAGGCATTAGGCCTCAGCCGGAGCTGGCTGCTGCTGACGGGCTTCTGCAGCGTGAAGAGCTGAGGCTGCAAGGCCCCCAGGAGACGCTGCCCAAACTCCTGGAGGGACTGACACGACCAGACGTGCTGGGCCGGGGCTTGGCTGGCCTGCAGATCAGGGTGGGACCCAGCCCAACCTTGCCAACTCTGGGCATTGGGATGGACTCCTGCGTCATACTCCTGGGGCACAGAGGGCCGCTTGCACACCATGGACTTCTTTTACCCCTTGGTGGTAGATCCCTACTTGATGAGGTGCATAGCATTGTCAATGTGCTGAGTGGCCTCTATGCCACGGACACCATTCAATGTGTCCTGTTAAAGTTACTCAGCATCAGCCAGATGATGACTGAGGAGCAACGAGGAAAGATAACCCCACTCATGACTGAAGGCTTTCAAGATGCTGCTGAGGGAGGGAGGGACTGAAGCAGCTGGAGTACAAACTGTGGTAAACCTTCGGATAATTGTGGGTAGGATTGTCACTGTGGTGTGTCAACCAAGTGAATTCGTCATGCCTGACAGTGCAGTTGTTGGGGGTGTGCTGGTTTTCACCAACACCCCTAGAAACCCAAGCTGCTGTCAATGTCCACCAGCGGCTGGATAATCCTGAAAGATGGGATAAAGTAAAGATAGTGGTCTCCAGAGAAACGGTGGAGTTGGCTTCTCAGGAAGCCTGTTCAATATAAAGACCCTAAACAGAACTGCTGCTGGGTTAATGCACACATTTAATGCCCATGCAGCCACCGATATCACAGGCTTTGGCATCTGGGACACTCTCAGAACCTAACAAAACAGCAGTGAATGTCCTTTGTCAGTCATAATCTGCCGATCATTGCCAAGATGGTTGCCGTCAGCAAGGCCAGTGGGCACTTGGAGCTCCTTCAGGGAACCTCAGCAGAAACTTCCAGGCGAATACTGATTTGTCGGCTAAGGAAACAGGCTGCTAGCTTTTGTTCTGAAATCAAAGCTTTCAAGCATGGAGAGAGTCACCAAGCATGGATCATCGACATTGTGCAAAAGGAAGGCTGCACAGCCCGGATTACTGACAAGCCTTGAGTTACCGAGGTCCTCCCTCGCGGCACCACTCCCGCTGCTCTTGCCGCAGACAGCTCCGATGCCTCCTCCGAGCCTAGCTCGTGAGATGGAATAGGGCGTTTGTACACGATCGCGGACGACTCTCAAGAGTTGATTTTAAGAACAAATTTACAAAGAAGGTTGCCTGCATAACAGTTCCACAGTTGCCCTTCCTAGGTGAGTTGAATCAGCCCATCATAAGTTGCACATTCCAAGGCCAGAAGGAACAGTTTTGACTTGGGGTGGGGGGAGATTTGTTCAACTCTCACATAGAAGAGGAGCAGAAAAATCTGTTTCCTTTTTCCCAGAGCAAAATGAGGCTATTCTGGTTTGAGGGATTTTTCTTGGCATTGAGTTGATTCATTTCTGCAGAGAGAGTAGGATTATTTATTGAAATTCTGTACATACCAAAAAAGTAATTGAAAAAAATAATTTAGAAGTAAATAAGTTTGGTACTGCTGATAAACATAAATTGTTAAGAGAGATCTTGTAATGCAATGTCACATTGTTTATTAGATTTTTCTGAAATACTGTCTCTTTCCTGCTCTGGACGAGAATCGAGCAGCTTGTCTATGACAGGGAAAGGAGGACCCGAAGCCACCTGATTTGGTCTCTGTTAATGAAATCCCTCCCTTGAGACCTCTTTAGGGACTGAGAGAGACAGACCCGGCTCCAGAGCGTAGGCCTTCGTGGTCAAGAAGATGTTAAATCTTGTGCTGACAATTCCTGGTGATTTAATCAGTAAAGTAATTCCTAGGGAAATAAATAAAAAGGACTTAGTAGAACATTTTTTAAAAATTCTCAGCACAGAACCTGGCGGTGGGGGGCTTGCTCAATAAATGGTAGCTGTTGTCCCCATTAGCAGCAAATGTTTTCGTTCTGCGAGAGGAGCGTGACTGCAAAATATCAAACCAGTTAGTTGCTCAAGGTCACAGAGACTGAGAGTCTCAATCTGAAAGCTAGTGGGAGTCAGAGGGAAGTCAGGGACTGGGGAAGTTCCAGGGAACGACTACAGGGCTTGAACGCTGTGAGGAAGCCTGGGAGGGAGGCGTGGAGGAAGCAATGGAAGAAGGCTTCTGGATTTCTTGAAGCATCCGGGCCCCAGGAGCTTGGGAGAGATTTGATGATTTGGGTGTAATTTTTCACTCCCTGGGCCCCACCGGGAAGTAGGAGTAAGAAGACTTGACCTTCACATAAGCAGGCTCCTGTGCACCCCCTCAACCTCCCCACCTCTGATTAAAGGGTTTGCAACACAGTCTTCCTTTGACTGTTTTTGTTGGCTTTGTCACAATCTGATGAACTTCACGTTTAGTTATTACTTCTTCAACTGTGTAATGGTTTTAACACTTAGCCCTAAAGCTCTAAAGTGCCCTGTTCTTTCTGAGCCTCTAAAGACTCCCCTCCTCCCGCTCCCAAGCAGAGAACTAGGTGCCAACCACAGAATTCCTGCTCCTGCCATCACACCACAGCCAGCCAAGCTTTGTCCGTGGCAAGAGGTTCTTTCTGGGTTTTATATTTTGATAGCCATGGACTGCCCTTCTCCCCAGGAACAACAGGGAGTCAGCCCTTGTCCCTCCAGCACACACCTAGAGCCTCCCACCCCGCCAAGTCCACAGGCAGGGAAGATGGTGCTGCCTCAAGTGTCGCAGAGAAGGGCAAAAGGCCCTTTAACTGGGGCACTCAGCTCATTCACGGTCAGTTGGCAGAGGGGAAATCCAAACAGTCATTTCTCCTTCTGAGGCTCTCAGTAGCGGAACTTGAGGTCTCATGAAAAGACCACATGCATGAAACGCTATTCCTGCAGAATATCTGGCCTTGATGTAGAAATAAGGCCCCGTGACCCCCAGGGATGCTACTGTCCCCCTCTTAGCCTCTGTGAGGGGTTTCCAGAATGGATGACTTCTAACTGCCCCTTTACATACCATTGATCTGTAGTTCTAAGTGAACTTGAAGTTGGAGTCGAACACTTAATGGCTAAGACTTTTGCATGTTTTCCATGTAGCTCCATTCAGCTGACCTCCCACATTCTCTCACAAACCTCGATTATTTTATATGAAAATATGAGTAGCATTATGTTGCTGTATGTGGCGTGGGGAGTGTGTACACATTTGAGGTTGGTCGGAGTGTGGAGACAGAGCATATAACGTGTATGTAGCAGACTTTGTGCCGATGAAGCTGGAGAGAGCAGGAGCTAGGCTATGAACCACCCGGTCATGTGCAGGGTAGCCTCTGCCAGAGGTGGGGATCGAACCCACGAAGATACAAATCCACTGGATCTTAAGTTCAACGCCTTAAACACTTACGCAGTGTTTAAAGGCATGTTCAAAGTCAGGAATTTATTTGGGGGACAAAGGAGAGCCACCAAAATGTTTTTAATATATGTTTTTCCCCCTGCATTTTCCCTTTTCTTTCCCAAATGTCACTTTATTGGTGAGGCTTCCCCTGACTGCCCTGTTTAAAATGGCAGTCCCCTTTGTATTTCTTGCTCTGCCTTCTCCGCTTTATTGTTTTTCCATAGTACTTATCACCTTGTAGTATACTGTTTAATCTGGTAATTCATTATTTCTTTCTTGGCATTCAAATCGAAGTTCAAGGAGAACAGGGGACTCTCTGTGTTTTTTCGAGGAAGGCACCCCCAGTCCCCAAAATAGTTCATGTCACAAAGCAGACTGTCAATAAACATTTGTTATACGAATTAATCAATCCCATGGAGCAGCTGCTCTCTCCTTCATTGCTTCAGAGGAAGGGAGTGTCAGAAACAGAAGCAGCCTCTGAGACGAGGTGGTTTTGTTTTTCATGAGAGTTGTGGCAGGTTTAGGGTGATTTGCGGGAGAAGTGAGAAAGTAATTTATGGAGAAGCACAAGGGAAAGCAGGGTTGCCCTTCTCCTCCAACCCCAACATGTTGGGGAAAAAAGGGAATGAAGCTTTGATGCATACTACAACAGGTTTGAACCCTGAAAACATTACACTAAACGAAAGAAGCCAGTCACACAAGGCCACATATTGTGTGACTGCATGTGTATAAAACGTCCAAAAGAGGCAAAACTACAGAGGCAGAAAAGAGGCCACTGGGTACCAGGAGCTGGAGGGAGAAAGGGAGGAATGGATATGGGGTTTAGTTTTGAGTGACAGAAATGTTTTGAAGTTATAGTAGTCCCCCTTATCTGCAGTTTTGCTGTCCACACTTTCAGTTACCTGTGATCAACTGTGGTGTGAAAATGTTAAATAGAAAATTCAAAAAGTAAACAACTGATGAGCTTTAAATTACGTGCTGTTCTGCGTAGTGTGATGAAATCTCACTCCACCCTTTTCCTTCCCATCTGGGACATGAATCGTTCCTTTGTCCAGCATTTCTGAGGCAGGAGGCAGCATAGGAAGAACTCTGAGGCTGCGCTGCTGTTGCTGGCCAGTGTCTAGCATCCTGGTTGCCAGGAAACACTTTTTATCACTTAGGGAGGATGGATAGTAAACCAAGGCAGGGAGGAGGAGGGAGACATGTCTCATCCGCTAAGTCAGCAGTCTTGACCCTGATCCGATAATGTTGCCAGGTGTTCCAACATCACAAGAAATACTATGTTATCATGGGAGGAAGGAAGTCCTTGAAATTCTATGTATCATTTCCACAATCTGGGAAAGAAAGCCTTGAAACTGTGCTTTCATCCCAAGGCCTGGAAGGAGGAGGAGGAGAGGGTCCACACTGCGCAAAGAAACCCATAAAACAACTTTGGTTAATTGCCTACCTCTGGTCCCTATCTGTTTTATAAGGGAATCCCTAATGCTTATAGAAAGAGCCCATAAATAATTTGGTTAACTGCCCCAACTTTAATTAACTACCTCCTGTCATGTGTCTGTTTTACAACAAGATGAACAAATGGGGTCTGGAGCAAGATAAGGATTTGGGCTAACAGACCCCTACACATGCCTAAGTTTGGGTAGTCACTCCCCCCCAGAAAAGCTGGCACCACCTTTACCTGTCAATCAATATGTAACTTCTTTACCCCCACCCCACTAACTATGTAAGTACTCAGAACAGAGGACCTGGGGCTCTTGCCACCCCTGCTCTGGCCACCCTTGCCCTACCCTGCCCTGAATCTATGCCTTTCTCACCTCCTTGGCAAGGCCCATTCTCTTCCATGAGAACGTATCACTAATAAACCCTGTTTACATGCTAACAGACTTGCTGATCTATAATTCTTTACTGTGTCAGCAAGATGAACCAGGTTTCTCCCGTAACATTTCCACACTGTACACGCTCCCCGACCAGCAGGCCAATCTGATTAGTAGCCATCTTAGCTATCAGGTCTCCTTTCGTGGTATTGCAGTGCTTACGTTATTTTGCTTCACGAAGGCCCCAGAGCACAAGAGCAGCGATGCTGGCAATTTGGGTGTGTCAAAGAGAAGCCAGAAAGCACTTCCTTTATGTGAAAAGGTATGTATAGGAAAAAAATAGTGCAGTACATGTAGGGTGCGGTATTCTTTGTAGTTTCAGGCTTCCACTGGGGCCTCAGGACATATCCCCTGTGAATAAGGGGGACTATTTTAGAGAGTGCTGATGGTTGCACAATTCTGTGACTATACTGACATTGGACTTTTAAAAGGGCAAAATTTATGGTATGTGAATATATCTCAATAAAGTTATTATTTATTTTTAAAGATTTTATGTATTTACTTTTAGAGAGAGGGGAAAGGAAGGAGAAAGAGGGGAAGAGAAACATCAATGTGCAAGAGATACACAGATCTACTGCCGCTGGCCCGCCCCAACTAGGGGCCTGGCCCACAACCCAGGCATGTGCCCTGACTGGGAATCGAACAGGTGGCCTCTTGGTTCTCAGGCCAGCACTCAGTCCACTGTGCCACAACATCCAGGGCTCAATAAAGTTATTTTTAAAAAGGTAATGAAGATTCCGCCTTGTTCAGTAAGTCTCTCACTTTCAGAACTCTGAACTGCCAAGTAAAAAAGAATCTGAATTTTTCAAGGCCACCATTTTGTGAGGAAGCCCAAAGCACAAGAACGAGACATGGGTAAGTGCTCCGACCGGCAGTCCGATCGATCTCCCAGCCGGCACAACTGCCCACCAGGGAATGAAGCAATCTTCGAGGTCCAGCCCAATCAAACCTTCAGGTGACTTTGGCCTCAGCAGACATCTCAGTGAAATTGTATGAGCAACTCCCGGTAAGAACTGTCCAGTCAAGTCCTCCCCGAATTCTTGTCTCACAGGATCTTGAGCAAAATAAAATGCTTGTTTTAAACTGCTAAATTTGGGGGTAGTCTGCTCAGCAATAATAGAGAACAGGAATACATAATCTGGTTGATTTCTTCTCCATCCCTTAGGCTCTCAGTAGAGGTGAGGTGAAGCCAGGGGTAGGGAATGTCCTTGACATATTCTTTTGCTGAAAGTTTTTTTTTTTTAATTGCCCATTCGTTTATTTACCTGCTTTCACACAAAGGCTTTGAGGCAGCTCATGGAGAGATAGTCAAGAAAGGATAAAAAATGACACACATGAGGGAAAGATTCACAATGATCAGGGAAGAGGAGCAATGAAGCTGCTCAGAAGAGCCCGTGAGGACTGTGATGTCAGCTATGAACACCCGGGGTGCTCACCAGCCAGCAACTCTTAACAAGGGTGAGACGCGGGGCTCCCAGGCCCTGCAGGAACCTGTCCCAGCGAGGGCTGTCCGGGTAGCATCAGGGAAAGTGCTGAGAAGAGTTACATGTAAGCAGTCGTGCATCGTCTGCAACCCTGGGGCTTTATCCTTTCAGAGGCTGGGAGTTTCGGTCCTGGGCCCTGCTCTTCCCAAGAATGGTGGTCAAAGCCCAAGCTCCTCCCTGCCTGACACATCTCTGTGCATTGGTTCTGCTGCCACCGGGACCCCAAGTTTTTGCTTTGCTCCCGAACATGACCCTTCTCATCCTGGGCTGTTGAGCAGCCAGCAGGCAACTCCTCGGGGTTCGGGTCACCTGTTTTCTAGGTCTCAGGCAGCCAGGACTACGCTACTGCTCTTTCTCCCTGAGGGAACCCCCCGGGCTGCATCCCCCACGCTTCTGCTCCCCCACGTTCCAGTAGAGAGACCCAAGGAATGCAGGGTGCACTTAAGAGCCGCTGGACTCTGCATCCAGTCTCCCTTGTGGCTCTGAAACCTGCTGGGATGGAGGACAGCCTGGGCCACCCGGCTTGCCATGGGGAGTGTTTTACTTTCCTATGGCTGCTATAAGAAATCACCACAAATTTGGTGGCTTAACACATATCTATTATCTTACAGTTCTGGGGGGATCAAAAGTCTGGAATTATTTTCACTAGGATGAAATCAAGGAGTCACTCCTTCCAGAGGTTCTAGGGGAGAGTGCCTTCCTTGTCTTTTCCAGCCTCCAGAGCGGCATGCCTCGGCTTTCGGGCAGCTTCCTCTGCCACCAAAGCCCTCAGAGCAGCATCTTCAAATCTCTCTTCAAATCTCACATGGTCTTCTCTCTTCTCCGTCGAGTCTCCTCCTGCCTCTCTCTTTTAAAGACTTGCGATGACATGTAGGGCTTATTCAGATAATCCAGAATGCTCTCCCCATCGCCAGATCCTTAATTTAATCACGTGTGCAAAAGTCTCCTTGGCTGCATGAGTGAACATTCACAGTTTCTAGGAACCAGGATGTGGATATTTCTTAAGGGTCATCATTCCGTTTGTCATAGGAAGCATCAGCCTTTACAACTTTCCCATCCAGAAGAGTCTTTAGCCAAACGGGAGCAAGCAACAGGACCACAACCAGCTGAGAAGGAATGGTTTGTTTGGGGCTCCCTGGGAAGGGAAGCTCTGTGTAGACCTGTTCATTCTTGAAACCAGGGGTGGGGAGGGTGACAGCTCTAAGAATTCTTAGGCGCAGGCTCCCTGCCCAGCTTCTCAGGGACGCAGGACTTGAGCTGTCTCGACAGGTTCCTTCCACACCTGCCATGAGGTCGTGCATTCCAGCTGCCAGTCTCTCCCAGACCCTGCACACCTGCCTCCTGCAGCAAGACCGAGGAACCTTGAAGAGTTCCCATCAAAACTGCATTGAACTGTAAAGGCCAGCCCCTCAGACCGCGCCACATTTGTAGGATAAAAAGTTCTGAAAAACAGAGTTGCCCATCTCCCAGCCAGCTGATAACAGCAGATTCACAAATGCTTTTTTAAAAAAATTTAATGTGTTGTGATAAATATAAAATTTGCTATCTTAACCATTTTTGAAAGTTAAGTACATTCCATTGTTGTGCAACCAATCTCCAGAACTTTTTCATTTTGCAAAATGGAAACCTTACCCATTAAACATCACATTTCCCCTCCCTTCAATTCCTGGAAACAGCCTTTTACTTTCTGTTTCTTTGAATCTGACTATTCTAGATACCTCATTTTAAGAGGAACCATACAGTATTTCTGTTTTTGTGACTGACTTATTTCGAGGAGCATAGTGTTCTAAAAGTTTACCTAGCTCGTACGTGTGTCAGAATTCCCTTCCTTTTTAAGGCTGAATAATATTCCATTTTATGTATATGCCACATTTTGTTTATTCATCCATCTGTTTGTTACTGAATTCAAGGGGTTCCACACTTAGGGGGCTCTACTAGAAAATCAGACATGGTTTTGGCAAGGTAGTTTTGTTAACTTGCATCAAGTAAAAGAGACAGGATTCAGATCCAAGACTCTGCTTGCTGGAAGGGAGGCTTCAATTACATGTTAATTTCTTCTCTCCAGTTGGCCACATACATTGCCTTCAGTTCCTGTCAGTTCATTCTGTTTACTGCTGCATCTGCAAATTTCTGTGCTCTATTTTCACATTTAGCAAGAAATAGCATTTAGAACTGCCCAGCCTTTGAGACCCTTGTCCTATCTAATTATGTTGATGAATACGGGGATTGTTTCCACCTTTTGTCTGTTGGGAATAATGCTGCTTTGTGAGTAGTGTGCTACTGTAAATAGGGCTGCTTTGAATATGGGTATACAAACACAAGTGTCTTTTAAAGGTAAGTACTTATCAAGACTCGCTGTCCTGCACTGCCAGTTCTTAGAGAAAGAAGGAGTGAACTGACCTCACTCCACCCCTTCTCTGTGTAGGTGACTGCTGCGTCCTGAATGTGTCCCTAAAAATAACAATCTGATCCTGACTGTACATTATTTCCTAATCTTAGGGGAAGAGTAGGCAAAGCAGGTCTCAGCTCATGTATGGAAATTTTCCTCTACAGCAGTTTTTCTCCCCTTGGTAAGAAAGAAGGGAACTGATTTTCATCCCTAGTAGCCTTAAAACAAGTCAAACAGGCATCTTGTTAATATGCACTTGTTTCTCTACTCTGTGTATTTTGGCTCCTAATATGTCATAAATCAAATGATCGCTTGATACTGGAGGAAGGACTCAACTGGAAAAAAAAAAAGTTCCGACTTGTTTACCTTCTGTTTTGAAGTGTGATAAAGTAATCATTTCAATCAGACAAACTGCTGACATTGGAAGATTCTTAACCTAGAGAAACCGTCATACAGGTAGACCAATAGCTGAGCCAATTGTAGGTAAACCTCCTTTCCTCTGGGCCTGAGGGGGAAGGAAGCCAATGAGAGGGAAACCACCTGGCACCACAGCTGGTTCTGCTCCGGTCCTAACAGTTGTTATTCTGGTTGGGGGCAGGAGTGGAGGCCTCTATACAGAGTCTGAGCTCTGGCCACAGCCTGCAGCAGAAGTGGTTGGTGTAAGAAACCCATTAGGATAACAGCTCTGAGACCCAGGCCCATTCCTTTGGTTTTCTTCTGATTGGGAAGAATCGGTGGCCCAGGAGGAGTCCAGTTATGTCATGTCTGTTTTGAGGAGCCTTCATATTAGGAGGCAGCATGCCCAGACCTCAAGTCTGCGGCTGCTCTCATCAGGACTGGGATTTGGGGGCGGGAGGGGGGAAGGGAGCTGGACATTTCTTTCTCTTTGTGGTTGATATTCCCCACATACAAGCTCTTCTCTTTTAAGTGATTAACATTAAGAATACCTAATTGAGCCAAACAAAGGATGTGTGTAAATTTGACCGAAAATAATTGAAGTTAGCCCGTGATGTCACATCACAACAGTGACTTGGGCAAATCCAAAGAATCTGATGATAAGGAGTAATAAGACAAAAGCCACTTTCTCAGGCTCTTATTCTCAGAGCTGGCTGGACCCCATAGAGCAAGACTGACCCTAACAGCTTTATGAACCTTTATCCTCAGGACTAGAAAATTTCCTGAAGCACCCTGAAGGCACAGAGGCTCTGGGAACTCATGACACAGGACTTACCAGACCATGACAACCAGAACACCAGACTCTGCACCCAAAGATAACATCGAAACAAGCTGCAGCCCAACTGAAACATCCTGCTCTATAACCACCAAGTTACCCAATAAAAACTCACACCCCTGGCCCCTCAGTGCTGGTGCTGCTGCATTTCTCCACACCTAGCCCTTTCCCTCCTAGGGAAAGTAAAAAAAACCCAAAAAACAAAAATCTTTACTCTCTGCTCTTTCTTCTCTTTGTGAGTTTCTTTCTTTCTTTCTTTCTTTTCTTTCTTTCTTTTCTTTCTTTCTTTCTAGATTTATTTTATTTATCTGTAGAGAGGGAGGAAGGGAGGGAGAGAGGGAGAGAAACACTGATTGGCTGCCTCTCACATTCCCCCAACTGGGGATCTGGCCTGCAACCCAGGCATGTGCCCTGATTGGGAATCGAACCAGCGACCTTTCATTTCACAGGCTGGTGCTCAACCCACTGAGCTTTACCAGCCATGGCTTTTTGTGAATTCTTTCAAAGCCTGCTTCACCGACCACCCTAACAAGCAGTTGATAACTTGGTTTGTTCACTCAACAGATACCCTGCACTGTTTGGGTCTCACATACTGCAGGACAAGAAACCACATGGAGGTTTAGATGTCAGGGGGATTTTTTTGCTGAGTACCCAGAGGTCCAGGTATCTTCCTCCAAACATGACTGATTATCCCTTTCTGAGAACTCACAAGTGATTGGCAGGGAGAGGTCAGCGTCGTGGATGAGAGACCCTTTGTATGTGATGAGGATGTGGGTGTGTGTATGGTGAGTGAGTGAGTGTACCTGTCAGAGTACGTGTGGATGAGTATGGTGTAACTGTGCACATGTGTTTGGTGCATTTATGACCCTGTGCTTGTGAGTCATAGCAAGTGGTGAGTCAGTTTGTGTGAGCTAGTGTGTAAGTGAAGAATGTGGGTAAATGTTGGAATGATGTGTGTGTGTGTGTCTATACACATAGTTTTCTATGACTGTGGCACTTCAAATGAAGGGGAGGGAGGAATGGGTAAGTGCTCACTGTTAGCCGTGGGAAAGCCCCCAGACCTCTGCAGGACACGAATGCTGTGGGGTTAGTGGCCAGTTCACATCCTTTGTCCCTCACTTGGTAAACCCCTTCCGGTACTGCTTCCTGCAGGACCAGGGCTGATTCCAGCGTGCCTTTCTAGACCCCGGGCCAGCCTGTCCAGGTTCCTACGCTTCGCCCAGCTCTTGCAAGTCTCCTTCCCTGTAGAGGAGGGATCCCCCTACAGGCTGTTTTTGCTGGCCTCTGCCTGCTTTGAGGAAGGATAGATGGAGCCGCGTCACCTTCCAGAAGGCAACTCAGAGTTGCTTCTGCATAAAATGAATTGAGCACAAAAACCAGGTAAAGAGGTCACCTGGCCTGTTTCTGCAGTCACTGAGAAAACTGAGCGTTCAGAAAACTATCAGAGCTCTCAGGAATTCGAAGGAGGCTTTTTCTTTCAGAGGGAGAAATAGCAGTGGATGTCCCCTCCCCCAGCAGGACTCAGACTCAGGAGGCCTGACTCCAGGCCGTGCTGTTGGCCAAACTCTGGCATCTATTAAGGATGGCAATAGCAATGATATGTGACACTTCTTGCACACTTGCTTTGTGCCTGACTTCATGCCAACCACTCCACACGGATGACCTTCACTGATCGGCATGACACCTGACGCCATGATGATCACAGTCTTTTCAGAGACCAAAGTGTTTGCTTAGGACAGACTCACAGCTGGTCAAGAGCAGACCCCGAGCAGTCTGATGCCCGAGGCCCCTCCTAGGGTGAGCAAAATGGCCTTCCTTCGGGGGTGCCCCATAAGCAGGGATTATACATTGGTTGAGTGAAAGAAGCTGTTCCCTGCAATCGAATGCCCTCCCTTCTCGACCTGTCAGATCCCATCTCGGAGCTCGGTTGCCCTGACCTGCCGTCAGGGTGCTGCACTTACGGATACTTTTTGGAACAATTTTGGATATCTTTTTCTCATTCTTATCTTACAGATTCTTGACCTCCTTTCTCTATGCCAACGTGGGTTCCTCCAGGAGGGGACTGTGTCTAATTTACCTCTGTATTTCCAATCCACGACTTTTACACATTTCCAGACCTATAATGGGTACTCAAGCAAAGATGAGTTGACTGAGTGGCCAAAAGCCAAGGATCATTACTGAAAATTCCCCCCAGTGTGACCACATAATTTATGTATACATATATATAATATTAATATAAAACTTACCTGTGGAACCATATATGCAGATCAAAATGTGTGAGTGAGTGAGGTTATGGGGAAAGCACATTTTTCCAAAGCGACTCTTACCCTTCCCTCAATTTTGACTTTTAAAAATGAAGCATAATTTAATAAGACATTATTAATTGACTCAATGACTTATAATGTACACTTTGGTGAGTTTTGACAAATGTCTACACCTGTAAAACCATCACCCCGAACAAGATATACATTTTTACATCATACTAGAAAGTTACTTTGGAGCCCTTTCTAGTCAATTTTTTCCCACCACCCTTCTTGTCCTCTATAGCAACAGTTCTGATTTTTTATCACTATAGTTTATTTTGTCTGTTCTAGAACATCATCTAAATAGAGTCTTATAGTATATACTCTTTTGTGTCTGGCTCCTTTTGATAAATCTAATGTCTCTGAGATTTATTCATGTCTGTAGTGTATTCTTTTTATTGCCGAGTAGTGTTGTACTGTGTGATTTATACTGTTTCCTGTCCGTATATATTTGGGTTATGTCCAGCTACGATGAACTCTCACATACAAGTGATTCTGTAGACATGTGCTGTCATTTCTTTTGGGTAAATACCTAGGAGTGGAATTGCTCTGTCAGGCTAATTTCTTTGATACCCAGAGGTCCTTTGTAATTGTTAGGAAAAAAAATTTTTTTTTCTAGAAATGGGACCACTTAAAATGACACGTTGTCATCACAGGACCTGGGGATTTCCTGAGGAACACAATGATTTGGGTGTGTTAAGGGGCTCCATCCCTCCACACTAGGCAGTGATGCAGGGCTCAGAGTGGTCACAGAAAAAGGGAGAACAAAGAGTATGACCGTCACACGGAAATGTATGAAGTGACTCTGAGTATTTATGGTTTGAGCAAGGCAATACAAGACTCTAACCTCGCTTGGTCAGTGCAGCCCCCTGGAGCAAAGACTTGGACAGGACCGAAGAGGGACTCTAAGACCATAGTCGTGCTCTCTGAGCCATGAGGACATTGACTAAGCCATGTCCTAGCTGTATGACCCCTTATATAGCGGTGCAACCCTCTCTGCCTCTCGTTCCTGGCTTGCAAAGTGGAGGTGTGAGCCTCGTGAGAAGACGACAGGCATCCTCTGCCTCCTGTGCAGGGATGCCGTGAGGATGAGCCCAGGCAACATCTGCCCGAGCTTCACCTTGATAAACTGTGAGGTGTCGTGCAGGGTAAAAGGGCACCATGTGGAGAGAGGCAGGAGCACACACAGAGCTTGTTTTATGCTCTGAGCACTGGTACTGAGATCCATGAGGGCTCAGCTGCCCTTCTTTCAGGGGACGTTGGGCAAGGTCAGACACAAGTGACAGCAGCTCTCTGTGATCTGCCAGCTGGGCCTGGGCGTCCTCCCTCATTGTGTTCATCACTACAATGGGGGACTATCAGGCTGTTGATTTCTTTTCTTTTTTTAATGTTTATTTACTTTTTTAGAGAGGAGAAGAGAGAGGGAAAGGGAGGGAGAGAAACATTGATAGGTTGCCACACACACACACACACACACACACACACACACACACACCCCAACTGGGGACCTGGCCCACAACCCAGGCATGTGGTCTGACTGAGAATTGAACCAGTAACCTTTAGGTCTGCAGGATGGCACTCGATCCACTGAGCCACCCCTGCCAGGGCACTGTTTATTTCTTTACACCTGCAGGAGCGTCATTCCCCAAATGACAGCCACATCTCTACTCTGCACACAACATATCCTCTCCTCTTTTGACCTTCACTGATCTTCAGAACCCAGCTCATTCTCTGTCCACAACTGCAGACAACAAAAGGGTGAATATTTTATGCAAAGTCTGTTTGGGGTACTTCCAGCCAAAGTCGTCATGAATAAATTTTAAGTGGAGTTAAACATGAACACAGGCAGCCTTATAGAATAGCTACTCCTTGAGAGCTTACCTCTAAGTGCTCGCAACCTCCTTATGAGTTGGGCACTATTATTACCTTCAGTTCACAGGTGAGGAAACTAAGGCACAATTTAAAAGGAAGAACACAGGACTGGGAGTCTTGGAACCTGAGAGTTTCTCTGTTGTCACTACCACGACTATTCCTGGTCACATGGTCTTGGACCTCAGTTTCCCTATTGACAGTGAAAAATGACCGTGAGACTATCATCCTTTAATCTTTGACATTCTTTTGAGCACTAACATCCTATGAGTCTGTGCCTGACTTTCTGAAACTATTTGCTCATCTGTAAAATGGGGCAAAGCACCACCTCTTAGCTAGTCTTCCCTGCAGGGCTATTGTGACAGCATTCTGCTGAGGAGGGAATTAATGCTGCGATGCTGTATGTGCGTCTCTGTTGTTTCCTCAAGGTCCCTGAGCCTCTAGGAGATGGTGGGAACCCATAATAAGCAGGAAGTCAGGCACTCCCTTCCAGGTTCCCCCAACTCACTTGGTCAGGAGTAGATAGAAGAAACAACAGAGATTATGGGACATTTTGACTTGCTAGGGCCCTGAGATCATCTTGTTCTGCCAGCAAGAGTAGTGAGGACACCGAGAGGGGAAACACCAGAACTGCAGCCCTGGATGCTGATTCCAGATCAGTTCTTCCCTAAGCCTCAAGGTGCTCATTGAGCAGAAGGGGATGCGGCATCACTCCCTGGGCCCCATTCTCTGCCTGCGTTTGATTCCTGTTCAGCCACGTTTCAAGTAATTCATAGACACGTATGGCTAGCGGCTACCGTCCTGGACAATTGCAGCTCCAGAGAAGTGATGCTGTTTTTTTTTAAAGATTTCTTTTTTATTTTATTATTATATTTAGACAGAGGGGGAGGGAGGGAGAAAGAGAGGAAGAGGAATATCAATGTGCGGTTGCCTCTCCCGCACCCTCTACTGGGGACCTGGCCCGCAACTCAGGTATGTACCCTGACAGGGGAATCGAACCAGCGACACTTTGGTTCGCAGGCTGATGCTCAGTCCACTCAGCTACACCAGCCAGGGCATGATGCTGTTTTAATAGGGATTGGTCACTGGGTAGAGCTGGTATTCATTTTGATCAGCACTTGACAAAAGTCTCAGGCACAGGAGAAGGGCCAAGGCAAGGTAACTTAGTACCTGTGTCCTTGCTTCACCTTACCCTCCCATCAGGAGACCCATTACAAAGAACTGCAGCTTGGCCCGGGCACAGGCTTCCCAGAATGCAATCAATAGGTGATCTCGCATTCCCCCATGGGGGGGCATCAGGGCACTTCAGCTGAGCCGGAGGGCGGCGGGTAGAGACACCAGTTGGAGCCAAATGCCATCTGGCTTTCAGGTTATACAAGAGGTGCTGTCCTTCAGTTTACATGTGGTCTGTTAAGTGGACATTCTAATTAATTTAAATTCTCTAGTACCAAATAAATTCTTAAAATAGATGAATGACTGAAAGGATTATCATAATTTTGCAATAATTATCTTGCTCTCCATATTGATAGGGACTGTCACATCTTCCTACCAGGTATATGTGCTATGAGAGTGAGAATTAATTCTAAGTGTTCAAGTGCGTGAAAGACCCTGATCTCCCAACATCCCAGGGTAACAGTGGCGATTGTTTGGGTCACTGTGTTTGGAAATAAATCCTCTCATTGTGACCACGGCAATTGGCCCAGGTGAAAGTAGGCTATGTTTCTATGTTTTCTAAGTTTTTTATGTATGTATGTATATGTATGTATGTATTCTATTTTTCTTCCTGAATTTTAAAAATTCAATATGGTTCCCAAAACTGGTTCCCATGGGGAGTCAGTTTTCTTCATCATTTTACTAAAAATCACAAGTTTCATATACCGCAAACACTACCATTAGAGGGCACATAATTTAGACCCAAAGAGATCACAGATACAGACATTAAGCGGATTGTTAACAGCTAGACTTGCACTCGGCAAAGGCATTGTCCACTCCACCTGTGATACTGAGACTCACAGTGAGTAATATATTATTTGGTCTTTGTCCAATCTCTGGTACAGAGCTCCTAAAACCATTGGGATTTCCTAAATGATAGTGATAAGATGTCTTTAACATTACTGAGGTGACTTTTGAAAAACTCTTAGGTAACCAAAGATGGGAGCTGGTTGCCAACTATGTGATTAGAGGCTTGGAACTTTCTATCCCAACCCTTGACCCCCAGGTAGGAGAGACAGGTTGGAGGCTTAATCAATTGCCAACAGCTAAGGATTTAATTGTGTCTGCGCAATGAAGCCTTCATAAAAACCCAAAAGGATGGGGGACAGAGAGCTTCCGGGTTGGTGAACACACGGAGATTCAAGGAGAGCGGTATGTCTAGAGAGGGCATGGACTCTCTGTGCCCTTCCCCCATATGTTGCCCTATGCACCTTTTCCATCTGACCGTTCGCAAGGAATATCCTATTATCCTATACGGTCACCTAGTAGGTAAATGTTTCTCTGAGTTCTGCGCACTGCTGTAGCAAATTCATCAAACCCAAGGAGGAGCTGTCAGAATCTAATCTATAGCCGGTCAGTCAGAAGCATAGGTAACAACCTGGACTGGGGACTGGTGTCTGAAGCGGGGGGCAATCTTGTAAGACTGACCCAGGTAGATAGCATCAGACTCGAGTTGAATTGTTGGACGCCCACCCATCAGAGGATTGCTCCGTGGGTGGGGAAAACACACCTACGCATTGTAATGGGTACTAGAATCTTACGACCCTTACCTGGCTCCTATGAAAGTCACCTGCACATGCACCTGCATTTGTAGGACCCCTCTGCATTTCAGAACTGCCAAGGCACGGAGGTACTGTGGGCTCCAGAGAAACCGGAACCGTAGAAACTGTCCCTAGTGTGATGGCGACATCTCTTCATCGACCAAGCATTTATACTTCCCACGAGATTATTGGATCATGCCTTTCAGAGGTTGGTTTACTCTGTGTCCACAACATTGCATCCCACCGCTGTTGCTGTGTTGCTGTCACTCAACCACATGGCATGAGCACCAGAAATCTTTACAGAAAAAAAAAATACTTTGACCACTTTCCTTAAAAGGGAGTTACATGGGAGAATCTGGGGCTGTTTTTTAATAGTCTCTACATACAGCATTGCTAAGTAGAAATATAACTGTCTAATCTGGGCCGATATAAAGGGAGAGAGGACTATCCTTGCTCCGTATCTTCTGCCTAAGATGCTCACGTCTGTCCAGGTACCGGAGGACCAGGTGAGATGAGTAAACTTAAAAGAGACTGTGCCTTTTTCTGCCATCTGAGAGTGTGGTTCTCAAAGTGCAGTCACAGGACCAGCAGCATTAGCATCACTTGGGAACTTGTTGAAAATACAAATACCAGGCACCACCCAGGTACTCCTGGGTCAGAGCAGTGGGGGCAGGGCATGTAAACTGTGTGTCAACAAGTCCTCCCCAGGGGATTCTGATGCAGGATCAAGTTTGAAAAGCCCTGAAGCACATTCAGGTGGAGGTGGCAGAGGGATTTCATTCACAACAGGTGATGAGCATCCAAAGACAAAGCTCTGGAGTGGGTCATTCTATTATTTTTAAAAGTATCCATGTAACATAATTTTTTTGTTTATATTAATATTGATTTTAGGGGGGGGAAGAACCAATTTTCTTGTTTGCCTAAGAATATCTTTTTCAAGGTCTGAATTCAAAAATTAACCCCGTGGAAGGGAACTGAAACATTCTCAATCATCCCTGTCACTGAAAGATTATTGTCAATATTTTTTTATTCTAATACTTTTATTTTTTTTTGAAAGGGCAGTTTAAGGTTCAGAGCAAAAATGGGGGGAAGGTACAGAGATTTCCCAGATGCCCCTTGCCCCCCACACATGCACAGCCTCCTCCATTGTCAACATCCCCACCAGAGTGGCACATTTGTTACAATTGATGAGCCTATACCGATGTGTCATCATCACCCAAGGTCCATAGTTTATATCTATGGTTCACTCTTGGTCATATATTATTTTTAAAATTTATTTTCAGAGAGAGGGGAAGGGAGAGAGAACGAGAGGGAGAGAAACATCAATATGCAAGAGAAATGTCAATCAGTTGCCTTTTGCACATCCTGAACCGGAGACCTGGCCTGCAGCCCAGGCATGTGCCCCGACCTGGAACCGAACCAGCAACCCTTCAGTCTGTGGGATGATGTCCAACCCACTGAGCCACACCAGTCAGGGCAGGAACTTATTTTTTAATCATAATATTTTGTGAGGGTAAAGGATACACCCCTTTCATAATTTAAAAGAAATATAATTTTTAAATATCTTATTACAGATTTTTAAAAAATTACAAATATATAGGCACTATGTATAGAAATAATAGGCACAATATGTAACTTCTGTAGCACATGTGTAAATAATAATCTAAATAAAAATATATGTAGTACATGCGTATATAGTAATCTAAATAAAAATATGTTAGAGGTATGTATTTAAATTTTTCTGAAATGGATACAGCAAAGAGAAAGATTCTGAGGGTTTGAGTGGCATCTAAATATTCAGTTCTCATGCAGGCCCATCTAGGACTACATTCCAGTTCAACCCCAGCCACATGCAGATGCTGATCTGGCCGCACCACGTATAGTCATGTATAGTTACATGACTATAACTCATGTAACCGTACCTGGCCTCAGTTTCCTCCCATCCTCCATAAAATGGAGAAGAAAAGAATGGTCCCTAATGTGCCCTGGGCTCAAATCTAACTCTGTCACTTAGCCACTGCGGCCCTTGATCGAGCCCCTCTCCTACTGTGAGCCTCACACCCCCCAAGGTGTCTGAGCCACAAGAGAAGAGAGCGCACAGGGTGTGAGTGAGACCCCACAAAGTGCAGGTGAAGGTCAGTGCCTACTCTTCATCACCTCCACTTGCACTGAGCTGGCCTGTCTCCCGACTGCCATGGTATGTTTCACAGCACAGTGTAGTAACCGAAGAAGGTGACACTGGGGTGAAGTCCCTCGCTGGATGCAGCCCTGCCTTTCGCTAGCATTGTCACCTTGGCAATGAGCACAGCTATCCCGTGCTCTCTAGTTTATGCTTCTAATATGGGAATAGTCATCAGCACTGTCTCAGAGGGTCACTGTGAGGAGTAGCTAACAGGAAAGTCGTCACATTATGCCTGACGGATATAACCAGCATTGTTTGAGGTCAGGGGAAAGATACCCTTGGCAGCAGGACGGGAGAGGTAGTTCCTATAGTGACTGCAGGGAACTCTAAGGAGTCATGTAGGGAAAACAGAATGATTTTTGACACAGGTGTAGTTTCATACTATTCACAGTATTGAGTGTGTGAAAATCCGTCACTCTATGTGTTTAAGATATTTGCACTTTCATTCAGAGTATTATACCGTCCCAAGGTTTTTTTTTGGGGGGGGGGGGGGTTGTTTGTCTGTTTATTCGTTTTCACAGTACCAGCAGACTTCAAAAAGGTCCTGAAAATTCTTCAGAACATCACAGGTTGGGGCGGCATCCAAGCTTGTATTAGAGGAGGAAAGTGGAACCATGGAATACTGGGCTTGTAAGAGAAGAAAAACAGTACTAGATGTGTGTATTCACACCTACAGACACAAACACACACATATACTAAAAGGTCGGAGGCAAAAAATAGGAAGCCCTTGAGAAGGGTGGAGAGGGCAGGAGGCGTGGTGGATTCTGCTGGGCTGGCTCGTGACAAAGGTGACCATAGGTGCATGTGTCCCTTTGTGTCCCCTCCCCTGCAATTAATAACTCTTTATGACTGTCCCATAGCCCTGTGACATGGGCCTGGAACTCTAGACAGAGACGCACATTGTCTTTGCAGCACGCTTTAGAGAAAGAAGGAATGTGGCTGGGTTACTCTGCACTTCAGTGAGCTCTGGGGTTGGGTTTCACCTGTGTGTGTGTGTGTGTGTGTGTGTCCTCCTTCCTGTTACTACCTCAGAAATGTACCGGCATTTCAAAAAGGACATAACATCAACAAGGCAAGTGAACCCTAGGCTCAGACCAAAAAAACCTCAGGACGCTGATCTCCCCTTTTCCTCTTCCCTCTCTCTTCGCACCAACACGAGCAGAGAGAGGTCAGTGGGGAATGCTCAGGAAAGACTGGGCCGTGGCTCCAGGGAAACAGGTAGGGCCCAGCACGCACCAGTGGGGATACGGGCTGCTGGCCAAATGCCAAAGACCCCAGAGCTACTGAAGATCTCATTGTCCAGCCGGCCCCGTGGTCCCTGGGTTAAGAGCTTCCTACCTTGGACAGCTCCCCGGAAAGGCCCTACTGCTGCACAGGACCATCTTCCTCTCCGGAGCGGTGAGCATTCTCTTCGGTGCCTTCGGCTGTCCCTAGCTAGCCCGCCGAATGCCAGTGGAGCCTGGCCTTGACATGAATGGGAGAACCATGGGTAAGGGCTGTGAAAGCAAGGCTTGGGTGAGGGATGATGGGCTGTCATGCAAGCAGGGACATGGGGCCTGGGACCCCTGCCAGGTTCACCTGTCCCCGAGATATTCCTGGGAGTCCCTGTTTCCTGCACACACCGGTACAAGCCTTCTTTTGGAAGTCAGATCGCGGGGAAGTTAACGCAAGATTTCTGCTCTGAGGGGTGTGGCAGAGTAACCATGGAAGCAGACATTCTATGTGTGGGGAGCAAGGGAAGAGTCAGTTCTGTCTTCATCACTTTACATCTGTGCGGTCATCAGTGACACTGCCTCCACCCTCCCTCTCACCCACAAACCTCTCACTTTCTGTTCCACCACCTCTGACAAAGGGGGCCCTCCCTCTCTCATCCATTTTTACCACTGGTTCCCACACTGGGCAGGGACCACCTGTCACCTGTCCCTGCTACTTGCCTTTTCCCATCTACCCCCAGACCACAACAGATTCTGGAACCCCCCCCATTCACATACCCCTTTATCTTGGGGTCCCCTCTCCTCACTATATGCCATCCTCTCTCACAATCCAGCTTCTCACCACAATGTACCCATCTCAGGGAGTCTGTGGATTAGAGCCCCTCTGACTGGGGAGAACAGCAAACAGGTCAAGAATCTATCACCACTTCAAGAGAGAGAGACCCCAGGAGACCCTCAGCAGGGGAGGATCAAAGAGGGGAGACAGGATTGGGGACCTCCCACCTCAGGGGATTAGCAGAGAACCCTGTGAACAAGGTGCCCAGGGTCTGTCACGTGCTCCACTAAAGGGTACATTCAAAATACAAGGAGTTGTCCCCTTCCCGAGATGTCAGAAGAAGTCCGACAGAAAAAATCGACTGAGGCCAGGAAAAAGTTGAGAGAATTTCCGCAGTAGAGAGGCATTAGTGTTCTGAAAGGAGCTAAGAAAAAGAAAAGATTAAAAATGGCTAGAGCCCTGAGACAGTCGCTTCTGATGGTTGTCACTCGCCTGAGGATGCACCCCAAGACCATGACGCTCCCGCAGCACTGCCTTCTGATGACATCGTGTTACTCAGCAGTGTCCTCTCCCCTGGTGCTACTTCATCAGCTCAGATGAAGGTCCTTTTGTCCCGTCTGAAAGCACATTCTCATCTACCGAGAGCCCGTGTCAGCTTCCCCAGCAGCTCCTTGTCTCGTATGTGAGTCTGCATCCTTCATCCATGTGGGGGGACTAACATCTTCTGCCAATATAAAGGCTCTGGAGAAACAACCAGGAAGTTGAGGATCAATGAGAAAAAGGGAAGCAGAAATATAAGCAAAAGCTTAAGAAGGAACGAAAGGTTCTGAGAAAGCAATTACAGATTTATATCCAGACCACAGGGATTCTAGTGTCTGAGAAGACAGACTCCCAGACAGCCCTGGCTCATCTTCAACACGCAGCCAGGCCAGAAACGGGAGAGGTGAAGGCTCTTGCTGGTCTTGTGAGGTCTTCCCAGCAGCATGTCAAAGGGCTGGGGTGGACGCTGTGCCATCTCCACGCCGCAGGAACCAGTGGACAGGCGCAACAAAGAACTAACCAAAACTTGTGACGCCCTTAAGCTGGAGTTCTACAAGAGCAACAAAACGAATGACGACCTAAAGCAGGAGAACTCAGAACTGCAGGAGGAGCCTCAGGTCTCGGCGACTGGCAAGGAGGCCAGGCAGCTCAGGGCGGAAGAAGAGCAAAAGAAAATGCTGGAGGTGTCAGAGCTCCTGCTGCAACAGTTTCCTAGTCAGTCTGAAGCCCCCGAGAGCAAGCAGCAGTGACAGCAAGCCCTGGAAGAGCGGGCGCAGCTGGGAACACACATGGAAACGCTGAAGGATTTGCTGAAACGG
>PVJD01002852.1:0-184512 GCA_004026545.1 Mormoops blainvillei | reverse complement strand
AAGGTTACATAGTCTTTTTGACAGAAATGGAGATCAGCAGGTGTGAAAGGGAGATTAGCAACCACATGAAGTTCTCCCTGGCATAATCAGTACTCGGAAGGAAGGGTTTTGGAGAGAAGTGGGCCAGCTGCTGGGCTGCTTCTTTAACAAGAAGCAGTTTGCCTGCATCAGCATGGCCTGTGCATACTCAAGACGGCAACGTGTAGAGGTAGCCAAACACTGGAATGTGGGCGGACAACCACTCAGATAGAACCTGCAACTGAGATAAGACAGGGTCACACCAGGATTACCTTAGTTTTGGGGGTACTGCTGGGGGGGTGGGGAAGAGGAAGGTCCAGCTTTGTACTTTTCTTTTTCTCTTGACTCAGGTCTGACTCTAAGTCTAACATTCCTGTGGTTGGTGCAGTACCTTCTTTCTGTGCCCTACAGTTTGACCACCGGGCAGGAGGGCAAAGGGAAGAGTGTGAACAGTCTCAGATGAAACAGCACTGTCTTATGTCAGTTCAGGCTGCTCTAACAAAAACATCATAGACTCGGCAGGGTGGGGCTTAAACATCCAACATTTATTTACTCACAGTTCTGAAGGCTGGGAAATCTAACAGCACAGTGACGGCAGATCTGGTATCTAGTGAGAGTCCTCTTCTGGGTTTGCAAATGGCCATCTTCTTGTATCTTCCCAGGGCTGAGAGAAGGATGTCATCTCTGCTATGTCTCTTCTTAGAAGGGCACATTGGCGAACGCACCTATTCAAGAGGGTTCTACTCTCACAATCTAATTACCTCCCAAAGACACCCCCTGCTATTACCGTCACATTAGGGGTCAGGTTGCACCATATAAAATTGGGTAGCATAAACAGTCGATTCATAGCAAACATCAAGTTCATAGTCAATAGGTTTTTAGAGGGGGAAAAAAGGGAACAGTTACTTATTAAGCGCCTCCTATGCACCATGCATTTCACTAAGCTCTTTCATCACTTTATATTAACTCAAACGATGGATTAACCCAAAAGACCTAGACCATATTAGAAGATTTGGCATAAGAGAAACTAAAGACAGATTGAGTTCCCTATTTCTTTCCTTCCCATGGTTTTGTGTTTCCTTCTTAATGTTATTTTAAATTTGTTTGGGCTCAAATTATATTACACCCTTGTCATCTCCATTAGCTAAAATGTATTTATGGCTGATTATGCATGCAGAAAATAAATTAAATATCTGAATAACATTACCAGTAATTGGTGAGATTGCCTTATGTTTTCACATCCTTACAACAAAAAAAGGCATCAACAGATGACCGGGGGGAGAAAAAAAGATAATCCATTATAATTGTCCATATTACCATAGAGATAGGACTGACACAATTATGGGCAATTTCAGTGTCTAAAAATCAAGTGTGATGAAATTATACTGAAGTTAACAACAACAACAACAACAAAATTTACTTTAACTGTGGCTCCGAAACAACTGGTAGTTAGGATAAAAGGAAATAGTCCCTGCTCTGAAAAATTAGCCACTGACTTGGAAGTCGATATGGAATCTCTTAAGTTTCTGCAAAATATAAACCGTACCTGAAGTGCTCATTTAGATTCGCTTGAGTGATTCTCCATGAGGTTTCCCTTCAGAAACCACCAGTTTATTGGTGAAATATTTATGCTGATTTACAGAGAGATTCCAGTGTGTTTCGGCTTCTGAACACGCAAGTACCACCTCTACCACTGCCCAATATATTGTAGATCTGACTGGTATCACCTGTCCTTAGGCTGCATACTTGTGTTTTTTGAAAAGGATATTAATTTAAAATATTTCACCATACTAACTGCCATGGTACAGGTACTGAGCAATTGGGAAGGAAGCCACTGTGGCATTAGGGCAGGATCCCGGGGCCCCGTCTGTGCGGGCAGAAAGCCCCAGTAACTGGGGTGCCCAGAGAGGCTGCGCCATACCGACCAATATGGAAGTCTTTTAACATTTCAACAATGGGGCGACTGCACCAGTGTGTCCTGCTGCGTGTCAGCACTGCACAGGCACACAGATGAGAGACCCAGGTCTGGCCTCTCACTTTGCCTCTCTTTATCCAGGTGGCTTCTGTCAGCATCTTGTCAAATGGACAACCCAGGAAATTGTACCCCTGCCGGTTTCTGGCAGGTAATGTGGCAGCCCAACGAAAGGCCATTGCCACAGGGACATACCTTCCCTTTCAGCACCGATATCTTGAAAACCAGAGTCCTACCCACAGGACACAGCAGTGGGAGCCCAAGCACAGTTAGCACCATTTTGAATTTTCAAGTCAAAGATGTGCAAAATTTAAAACAAAGAGGAAGGTCCCAAATCCACTGAAGGGAGCCTAAAGAATATAAATCAACAGACAGAGATGTGGCAAGGCCTGTATCTCAGGAGAACAGGAGCTTTTCATTTTCACCATCAGAGTGAACCTTATGAAGTGCAGATGCAATCATGGCAGGCCATTCCTCAAAATTCCTCAGTCACCAGTCCTTTAGGAGGGCACACAAGGGACATGCCTCGCCTTGGTCCTTGCTACCAGCACCCTGTACCCAAGAAATACTAAACCAAAATACTGTGTTGTTTTATAGCTCCCGCTTCCATTCCATTAAAACCCATGTCTTAAGTCCTGGAATTGTTTGCTAGAAGATGACTTCGTTGCTTTTATCCAAGTATCCTGAGTAACACAAAATTTGGTACATATTAGGTCACAATAATTTTTGTTGAATAGTTAATTCAATATAATCAGGCAGCTCAAATCATCAAAAATAGTTAGTGGTCACACTGTCACAGATCTTTGGGGAATCAAAGATATGTCCGATCTATTCTAAGATCACAGGATCAGAAATGAGCAGAGCTTAAAAATATAAAGATTAACCATATCAAGGTAGGGTGTTGAGGCAGAACTGGAACCTTCTTGCACTGCGGCTGGAAATGTAAAGTGTTACAAACACATGGAAAAGAATTTGGCAGCTTCCTAAAAAGTTAAACCTATACCTACTATATGAGCCAGCCTCTCCAGTGCTAAGTACCCAAGAGAAACGGAAGTGTATGTCCACACAGACTTTTTATACTGATGTTCACCGAAGCTTTATTGGTGATAGCCCAAAGCTAGAAACAACCAGATGTTCTTAAACAAGTAAATAGTTTAAGAAATTGTGGTACCTCTATGCTATAGAATACTACTGAGCCATAAAAAGCAATGGATTATTGATACACTCAGCAACACGGATGAATCTCAAAGCAATGATGTTAAGTGAAAGTAACCAGCCAAGAAAAGGGTACATATTGTTTGAGTCCATCTATGTAAAATTCTAGAAAGTACAAAGGAATCTATGGTGACAGAAAGCAGATCAGGGCCTCCTGAGGAATGGGAAGAGGGGGGTGTAAGAAGAGACTGAAAAGGGGCATGAGGAAATTTGGGGTGTGATGGATATAGTCACTATGTTATTGTGATGATGATTTTACAGGGGTAGAGATTGGTCAAGACTCGTAAAATTTTACACTTTAACTATGTACAGTCGATTGCATATCAATTACACCTCAATATAGCTATTAAAAATTTAAAAATGAGCATATGCTTTATGAGAAAACAATCGTTGCGGTTTGGGGAAATTACAATATTAGGAAGTAAAATGGGAATACAGCGTGAGATTGAGAATAGTAACCCTTTAGAAGGCAAAATATAAGGGAAAAAATCTAACAGTTAAGGCTGTCCAATGATAAAATAAGCTGGCCTCAGAGATAGTGAGCTTCCAACCCCTGGAAATATTAATTCGATGACCATTAAATAGCCCTTAACATTGATTCTTGCCATGGTGGGGCAATTACAGGACCCCCAAGATTCTTTCAAAGTCTAAAGTCACTCATCTACTGAAACCACGCTGGCAGGGTATATATGCTAGTAGCAAACTCCCTGTCTCTGATGCTCATGAAATTCCGTTAGAGATTTTCCACAAGAACAAGAGAAGTGAAAATAATTCAAAGGCCTAAGACTTCAAAGTAGAGCTGAAAGGAAGTGAGTTCTTCAGATATAGGAATTCCAAGTGAGTACAAAGAGAACCGAGGGTGATGAAACTTTGGGGTGGAGGTGGCTGGGTGGCGGACAGTCTGGGAGTGAAAATATCTGGAGGGATCATTACTGGGATCTAGAAAACACAGGGCGTCGGTCTAAGAAACTAAGAACTGGAGGTCTCAGCAGCACTGGGAGGCTGGGGTCTAGGAATGTTTCATTACAGATACTGTTGGACTTGATCTGGAATAATCTTTGAAAGAACAAAATATACCTCCATGGTCAAAACCCTCCAATAGCTTTCTATTGTACTTAGGATGTCACTGCAATTCTTTACCAGGGTGACATCGGTACCGCTAAGTAAAAATAGCAAGTTGCAGAGAAATGTACAGCAAAAATGGGGTGGAATTACGAAGAAAGATAATATAATACCCCTTTTTATGTACACATATTCTACATGAGCATTTTACAAAAAGGTATAGTTCTTGATGATGACACTAAATTAAAACTTCTGCTAAAGCCTGTCCCCGGTCCCCCGCAAGTCCCGCTCTGGCATATGGCACTGCTCTGAGGGGGAGACAGGGATAATTGCTGGAAGCAGAGGGGGTCCAATGAGGAACAGTTGTAACCCCACCAGCCACCTGGTGAAGCAATTACCTGGACGAAGCAATTAAATGATCGAGTGAGCGAACGGTAACAAGGTGCCAAAGGGATGAACACTGACTTGGGTAAAGGGAAAATGAGGTCAGTTTGCTGGCTCTCGAAAATCAAGGTGAGTGTTAAGGGCAGACCTTTCTCCTTATCCACCATTTCCTCCTTGACTCGTAGAGAAGAAAAATAACATTTATATCTTGCGCAAAAGGAAGTCACCAACTCTCTCCACTCGTTAGTCCCCCAAAGAAAGGAGAAAGGGACTAACACAACTGGTCAGAGTACAGCTCTGACTGGATCAGGGTTTATTGAAGAGCAGAGGCAGGGTGACTTGAGGGAGGACCCACTGTTCCTCACTTTTTCTTTGAACGTGTCCTTCTGTCTTCTGTGTCCTAGAGGTCTACGGGCCTCTTCCCTGCAACTGGATTTATAACTTAAGTTAAACTTGATCTACACATCAGCTGTCTTCAACTCCAAGGAGAAAGAGTGGGAGGCTCTACTCAGCCTCAGGACATGTTCTGTTAAAGGATTAAGGAAGTCTCTGTTTGGGATGTGTTTAAGGGGACCGGGCCGCTATCAACCCAATGGAACCATGAGCTTTGTGTGAGACCCACCCAGCCAGAACCCTGGAAGGGAAAGGGGAAAGGCTGGTATAGGATGCGGCCACCATGAGGTCCTAAATAGTGAGAAAAGTCAGTAGGGTTCAACAAAAGGGAAGTAGTAAATTAGTCTCTGTGTATGCATTGGCCTTAGGCACACTTCTATCTCCTGCCGCGGCCGCCACCACCACTTTGAGATCCTTGCTCTTACCCCGTTTCATATACGATTAAGTGTAGACACGAAAGTGCTGTGGGCTGACTGTGCCCCCTCCCCAATTCTTATGTTGAAATCTAATCCCAATGTGATGGTATTTGGGGGCAGGTCCTTTGGGAGCTTATTAGTTCCTGAGGGTGGAGCCTTATGAATGGGATTAGTGCCCTTATATAAGAGACCCCAGAAAGTTCCTTACCCCCTTCCACCATGTTAGGACACAGTGAGAAGATGCAGTCTATGAATCAAGAAAACACATCCTCACCAGACACTGAATCTGTTGGCACCCTGATCTTGGACTTTAAAATTATGACTCTGAGTCATAAATTTCTGTTGTTAATAAGCTACCCAGTCGGTGGTATTTTGTTATTGCAGCCTGAATGGACAAAGACACAGGGAGTTAGAATAACTAGTAGTGGCACCAGAACACTCTCTGCAATTCCAGAGAGCTCTTAATCACTGTACTCATCTACCTCTTTAAATGCATGAAGAAATATTATAATAATTATCATATTATTATTATAGTCTGAAAGAGAAAAAGCAGTAAACCGAGTATGCCCAGAAGCCCCTCTAAGCCAAAGAGAGGCAAGAAAAGCACACAGGCAGCAGCATACTGCAGTGGGCAGAGCTCAGAGTTTGGTCCCAGAAGACCTGGGTTCAAGTCTCAGTTCTACCACAAAACTCCAGCCTCTTCATCTAGGAAAATCAGTGTCTTAGAATGGCTCAGATAAAAATCACACATGAAAGCATTTTATACATACAACGCTATGTCTGAATAAGCATATACTTGATATGCTGGTAGCTTCCATTGTCACAAATCACCAACTTTGAGTTGACCCAATGGTTCTCCACTAAGGCAATTTTGTCTCCCAGGGGACAATGGACAATGTCTGAAGGCATTTTTGTTTGTCACAGTTTGGGGCAGGGAATCCTACTGATATCTAGTGGGCAGGGGCCAGGGATATTGCTAAACATTGTATAATGCTCAAGATAGCCCCCTAAACACAGAATTGTCCAGCCCAAAATGTCAATAGTGCCAAGGCTGAGAAGTATTGGTTTGGAATGAATCCATGTGTTAAAACAATTTAGGAACAGGTCTGATGCTCAATATACATTTGCCAAATATCTGTATAGAAAAACAAAGAAATAATTGAGCCCCACAGTGTGGATAATCTGAGAGAGCAACGCCCGAGTACGCGACCAGATGTAAGCAATCCAGGAAGACGGCGGGATATGCTACAGCCTTGCCGCTCAAAGTGTAGCCCACTTTCACCCTCACCTGGGCACTATTAGAAAGAGAGAATCTCAGACTCTGCTCCAGTTCTACTGAATCAGAATCTGGATTTTTAAAAACATCCCCAGGTGATTTATAGCACGTTCCAGTTTAACAAACACTGTCCTAGAGTCTACACTTGACGGCAGGTTAATTTCCAAGAGCGGTCCCTGACTCCACTGACTTGGGCAGAAACTCAGGTCTCTTTAAGATCAGCCCAGCTGAAGTCTCCCTTCTTGGCTATAACCCAGCTCTCTCCACAGGTGGCATTTCCACCTGGATACTCTCCACTTGGCTAACAGAGAGTGGGTCCCCCAGGCGTGTTAGCAGAGCTTTCTCTCTCTTTGTTCATAAAGTAGAATGCTGAAT
Organism: Mormoops blainvillei; assembly: GCA_004026545.1. Classification (NCBI taxonomy): domain Eukaryota; kingdom Metazoa; phylum Chordata; class Mammalia; order Chiroptera; family Mormoopidae; genus Mormoops; species Mormoops blainvillei. Next base: position 177,401 of record PVJD01002852.1, on the reverse strand, counting down.
ATAATGAAATATGGCACATCATCAATACCCCCTATGCAGAAACTGCACAGAATGCCACAGCTGAAAGATTCTTTGAAGAGGAAAAGAAAATTCTATTGCAACTTTTATTTGAAGTTTGATTGCTTCATTGCCTCTTGCCCTCCAGGTGAAGGGGCAGCCAAGAAAAATGCATTCTGTGTGACACTCTGAGGCCGAATAGTCTTCTAAATGCTGTGTCCTGTTGCACCAGAAGGGAAAAGAGGTTCTCCGCATTAGCCCCAACGCTAAATATGCCCCCCTGTCAGGATCATCCTATTCCTCCTCCAAAGAATAAATGGATCCTGCTCAGTATCATGGCGTTATTCAAAGTCTTTGACATATATTAACACATACAATACCTGCAGGGTTATTACATGCCCTATGAGGCCAGGTAAGTGGCCCTGTTTCATAAAAGAAGAACTTAAGCACAGAGAAGTTAACTAACTTTCCCAAAGTCAGATATCCAGGAGGTGGCGAAGCCAAGGTTGGAACCCACTATGTCTGGCTTCGAAGCTGGTGTTCTTAACCCCTCCACCATCCTGTTTACAGCTAAGTAAGTATATATTAGAGACTTAGCAAGGATTTTATGAGAATCGATAACATGGAGTTTCTGCTCTGATGAAACAGCCAGCCTGGTAAAGGAAGACTATAAACAGGTACAACACAGCATCTTAGGAACTTAGATCAAAAAGCACTGGGATTTTTTTTGTTGTGGTTTGTTTGTTTGCTTGTTTCTGTTTAGCTTCATCACATCTCTATCCTCTGTCCATATTCTAATTCGACTCAATGTTCTGGAATCAAGAAAAGTGTTACAATGTATTCGTTACCTTCTAAGTGGTCATTAAATAATGTTTGAATGAATAAATACATAGAGTAATACATGAATGAATGTGGTCCTATGATGAGACTTTGAGAAAGTAAGGCTCTGTGAATAATAACAGGTTCTTAGAGCAAACGTCTGCTATTGTTTCCCTATCTGGCACCATCACCCAAGTCCTACCCTTATTTGTGGAATGAATGACCCCTATACCCACTCCACCCATTGGATCCCACTGGAGCTGCCACGTTTTGCCTTGTAGCCTCCCAGCTGGCTGGCCAGGGGTGAGTTCCTCATTTTAGTTGGGCCAATGCGTTCCCTTACTTTAGGAATTCTGGAACAAGGAAGAAAATCAGACTACTCTCTCTGGGTAGTTAAAAATGTGAAATGAACAAAGCGGGATCTGTTTTCAACCCCGGCGAGGAGAAGGTTTGTCTGGGTAAGGCAGCTGCATAGCTTTGTGCAGCCCTGAGCCACACAGGAGAGATGGTGAAGTCCGTTTCCAGACACTTAGCCTCTCGCACTTTCATTTTCTCCTTTGTAAAATAAGGGACAGAAAGGACATCCTTAAAGGCTATAGTTATACCACTGCTCACGGAAGAAGGGGCTCCAGACAACATTGGAGCAACTGGGAAGGTTGACCCCCCCCCTTATGTTCACAGTCATAGCCCGTAGCGTCACAAAGCGATAGCAGTTGGGAGGAGCCAGTTCCCTTAGTTCTTGAGTTCCATTAACCAGCCTGCTGATTCCTGACCACAGGTGATATCGAGAAAGGTGATACTGCCCTGATGGGCAACATGAATAGGCAGGTCTCTGTGTCAGGTGAATCTTGTGTTTCTCACGAATTAAATGGCGTTTTAAATATACACAGCTGGCTCCCTGTGTCTTTGCCATGAGCCATGTCTCAGGGTCTGCTCACCTGGATCGGCTCAGCATTTGAATTCTGCTCCTGGAGGGCTTTCACCATGCTCTGGGCCTAAACGAGGTTTTCCACGCCCATCACGAGGCTACACATCTTGATAAAGAAGCACAGAAGCATCGGCAAATTCCAACCACGGTGTTGTCAATGGAAACAGTCCTTACAATCCCCTAGACTCATGTTTTTCACATTTTTCTCTTAGGTTACCAGGGGAGAAGTCAGTTGTACTGGCTTCTGCCACTACCACTGACATGCTTTAAACATTTGGGCTTTGAATGTATTAGTCAGGGCTCTCCAGAGAAATAAACTGATAGGACATAGATGATTAGAAAGATAGACAGACAGATAGATAGATAGATAATAGACAGATAAGATTTATTTATTATAGGAATGGAAGTCAAAGTATTTGCTATCTGCAAGCTGCAGAATGAGGAAAGCCACTGTTACCTTTCAGTCCAAGTCCAAACACTGGACATCAGAGGAGCCGATGGTGCAAACCCTCACGTTGAGTCTGAAAGCCCAAGATCAGGAGCGCCGATGTCTGAGGGCAGGAGGAGAGGGATGTCCCGGCTCAAGCAGAGAGAGTGACTTCACCTTTCTGTGCCATTTTCTTATTTTCAGGCCCCTAGTGGACTGGATGATGCCTACCCCCATTGATGAGGACCATCTTCTTCACGCATCTATAGATTCAGATGCTAACCTCTTCTGGAAATACCTGCACAGGTACACCCAGAAATAATGTTATACAGCTATCTGGGTGTCCCCGAGCCTGGTCAGGCTGACACGTAAAACTAACCATCACATCGCATGTGACACTTTCTGACATTTCTATTTTATTTAAAAATTTTAAAAGGCAACCATGAGCTTCACTAAATTAATGTCATGATCTTCTAATGTGTCCCAAACCAAAGTCTGAAAAACATTACTATGACATGCCTACAAAGTACTTTCCAACTTGGATTTGCTTGAGTTCACGATATCAAAAGTCACAAACGGGTTCCTCCCACATAGCAAGAGACCTTTAATTTGAGCCCTACATGGTTCTAGAATAATGCTGATTGAAAGAAGGCGAAGGGATTACTCAAAGAACATACACAGTGGACCCATGAACATGGACAACGATGTGGGGATTGACTATGGAAGTGGGGGGCACGCTGCGTGGAAGGGGGCAAAGGGGCAAAATTGCGACAACTGTAATAGCATAAACAATAAAATATTCTTTAAAATTGTTTTCATAATAGCACTGAAAAATGTTTTAAGAGAACCTCATTTTCAAAAGTTCTAAATGGAGGCATGTACATTCTAGAACTAGCCTGTCTTGGGGAGTCCGATGGGGGATGAAATGAACAGAAGGCTGTGTAACATGGGGCCTACATTCCCACAAAGCTACGATCGGCTGCAGCCAAGCAACAGCTACCGCCTTAGACAAAGCATTCTCCTTCCAGCTGACAAAGTCGTTTTTGTTTATGATGATTCCACTAATATGGAAAAAGATGTCTAAGTCTGCTCCCAGCGCTCTAGGCCTTTCCCAAAATATGTCTGAATAGGAAGTAATTCTGATACCACACGGGCTCACCCTGAGTCGCCAAGCCCTTCCACGTGTCAAGCCGCCTGCTGCAAATCCCCGCTCGCCATGCATTCTGTGAATGTAACCAGCTCTCCTTTTGATAAATACCCTTTGCTAAGATGCAGGTCAGTGTAATTTTCTGAAAGGTTAGGAGGAATGACTGTTCTGAGAGGGCTTGCTTATTATTTCAAATGCCACCCATCCCATTTTCTAACATTTACTGAGTTATTTACAACTTGATTCCTGCCACACTTGCCAGAGTGTATGACCTACTACCTTCTCCCCCTCCCATCATCCTCTTTCCAGCCATGAAATGGGAGCTGGTGACCACTGGGCTGCACCCCCAGGAGCCAGGGTGGTCTCTAAACTAAGACAGGGATAGCCACTGCAATGGGTAATTTTTGTGCCAAGTCACGCTTGACAGCCATCAATAAAATTCACCTATTTGGGGCATGCAGAGTTATTGATTGTATCCATGTGGCTGCAAATGTTCCAGTCCATTTTCAATTTGCTTTGCCAGATTTTTAAAATAATACTAATGTTTTAAACTAGCAAGCCTCGCAAATACTTAATTTCTCCTCTAAATAATGTGGGGCATTTGTTTGTGTCAGTAATTTCAGTTAAAGACACTGTTGGGGGACAAATATTCATGCCATAGCCTGCTAAAGTTATAATAAAATAATAATAAAGGTGACATTAGAACTCTAATCTCCTCAGCGTCTACGATGTGCCAAGCAAACCCACAGTATCAGCTCTTTGGTATGTAGACAGGTAGGTAGGTAGGTAGATAGACTGATAAATAGATAGACAGACGGACAGACAGGAGTTGTTTAACTCACATCTCTACAAGTTAGCTATCAGAGAAGTTATTTCCTTTTGACAAGAAAGCCAAGGCTCAGAGAGTTTCAACAATTTTCCTGTGGTCACTCAATCATTATTGAAGCCAGGAATCAATTTCAAGACTGAATGAACTTTCTACCCCTCCCACTACACCTCAGTTACAATTATACCAAGAAGCAACTCCACACAGCCAACATCTATGTCCATATACACATCAAAGCACCAAGATTACTCGATAAGACAACAAAAAATTCCCTGTTGTCATGGACTTCTGGTCTGAAGTGAGAAATTCTGGAGCTAGAGTGGACCCAGCCTCTTTCATCCCGCAGGACCCAGGAGATCTTTGTCTCACAGCCTCAAGTGGTTAACACCTTAACACTAGCGCCAGACTAGTTAAGACTGGAATCCATTCTCCCTCAATTATTAGCTATGGGGCCTTGGGCAAATCATTTAATCTCTCTGAGCCTCAGTTTCCTCATCTAAAAGAAAGGGGGACACTAATAATACCCACTTCATAGGATTGTGGAAAGGGAAAAATGAGGTACTGTGTGTTAAAACACATGGCCCTGGGCTGGATCTGGGATAAATCAATGTTAGACACTGCCCTAATTAGCCATCCACAGGCCGCTGCCTGAGCAGCTATCAGAGCCACGATTGAGAATCTCTAAGAAGAGCACATGATTGCTTCACTTATTGGGACAAAATGACCACCTTCATCCCACTCCATATACCCTCTCCCACCCCTCGGCTTCCCGCAATGTCACCACCACCTGCTCCTCCTCTATAGGGAGCTGTCAGTCAGGTTTTGAGGAACAGGCAACAGAAAGGCAGCCGTAGTCAGTCTGCCGAGTTCGCCCAAGAAGGCCCCAGGCTGCGTGTGTCCCAGGCTTGTCCTCGGATGCGTCACGTTCTCCACTGGGCACCAGCTCTGGGACCCTCTGCTCCTCTGTCAGTATGACTAAGAACCTCCAGTACACTTACTCTTGGGTCCTAGGGAGAGGTTGACTGATTTTCCCCCATCTCTTCTTCCTTCTTGCCTCTGCCCTTGTTTCTTCTCTCACTTCCTCACTTTTTTCTCCAGGACAACTAGGCTGCATTTGACCTATGAACTCTGAGCTCTATCTAATGGTATTACCTGCTTCTCCAACCTGGTTCAATACCAAGTGTGGGCTGGAAGGAAGGACTTAACTCTCCCATCTCATCAGCTATCCTCTTGCCATAACACTGCTTGTGCATCAGGTCTGAATTTGTTTCCTGGGGCTGCCGTTACAAATGTCCACACACTTAGAGGCTTAAAACAACAGGAACTTATTCTCTCACAGTTCTGGAGTCCAGAAGTCTGACACCAAAGTGTCAGCAGGGCCACACTCTTTTCAGAGTTTCTAAGAAAGAAGAATGCTTCCTTGCCCCTCCAGCTTCTGGTGGCTCCAGGCATTCCTTGGCTTGTGGCAACATAACAACCTCAGTCTTCGCCTCCGTCTCTTCTTTTCTCTGTCTTTCCTCTTCTGCCTCTTGAAGAGACACATGTCATTGGAGTCAGGACTTGACCTAGTCCAGGATGATCGCATCTCAAGATGCTTGACTTAATTACATCTCGAAAGAAACTTTTTTCAAATAAAGTCACATTTACATGTTCCAAGCAGGCATATCCTTTGGGTGACCACCAGTTTAAGCCATTCCTTGATACTAATGAGTCCCATGAAAGCTGTAACACACCTTCCTGTCATCATCCAGCTCACCTTACTCCTTTACCAAAGCAATTTCAAGACCTGGAGAAAACCTCCCATTTTACTACACAAGCCAGATCTTCCCACAGCCTTCCCCAGAGTCCACATACTGCAGAAACCCAGCCCTGGTGGAGAAGGTTGTAGGAGTGATGTCGGGAAATGATATAAAACTCCAGGGAAATAAAGGGGTTCTGGGTCTCCCAAGTCGTCAGCTTCCTGCAGGACAAGGGTCACTGCAGGGGAGACACTGGTCAGTCCACGGTCCACTCTCCAATGAGACAGTCTAAGGAACAGGCAGACTTTAGCACTCCCTGAAGCCTATTTTCCTAATGGTATCAAAATTTCTATTTTCAAATAAATCTAGGAAGTGCCAAGTTAAATAAATTCTTCACTGCAAAATCTTCTAGAGCTCTCAATACAGTAAACTATAAGGAAAAGTAGAAGCACTTTGTAGAATTTCCCAAACCACGGCCCAGAGAACCCCATTACTGATGAGGCATCTCATAGCCATGGTGCTCTTCCAAATGCGCAATGGGGGCTAGTGGTATAAATCATTCTGTGCGACTAAGGAGCTCTCAGGGCGCAAGGGGAATACAAGCTAAAGCCACAGGAAGGTCCCACTTCACACCCATTAGAATAACTATGATCAAAAGACAGGCAATAACAAGCAGCGGGGAGAACATGGATCAGTGTGAACACTCGTGCTTTTCTGGTGGGAACGTAAAATGATGTAGCGACTTTGAAAAAAGTTTGTTTCTTTTAAAGGTCAAACTTACCAAATAACCCAACATTCCACTCTTACAAAGAAAACATACAGCAGTATTCTTCATGGTGGCCAAAACCTGGAAACAATCCAGAAGCTCATCAACTGATGCACGGATAAACAAAAGTGGCACAGCCACACAATGGATTATTATCCAGCAACAAAAAGGAACAAAGTCCTGACACATGCTATGACATGGATGACCCTCAAATGCATCATGCTGAGTGAAAGACACCGGTCACAAAAGACCACACATTGTACGGTTTCATTTATATGAATTGCCCAAAAAAAGGTAAACAGAGAGAGATAGAGAGAGTAGATTAGTGGTTGCCAGGAATTGGGAATGGGATTAGGGATTAACTATAAAGAAGCAGGAGGAATTTTATTAAAGTGCCGGAGGGGTTTCAAAACTGGATTGTAGTGATGGTTGCACCACTCAGAACAGGTACGATAAAAATCATTAAATTGTTCTCGTAAAGTAGGTGAATTTATGGTATGTACATTATACCTCAATAAAGTCATTTTTAAAAAGTGCTGTCACTGATTAATGAGATAAAATTTTATTAACCTAAGAAAAGGTCTACGAGGCTATAGGCACTGCCCTGTGCTTACTCAAATAGAGGTGTTGAGCAAAGTGTTTTAGAGTAAAGAGGAGTAAAGTTTAAGGTGCAAAGGGTTTCGTCGCACTTGGGAAATGTAAGCCGTTTACATACCGTTCTTACCTTCTGGGCCATGTTGGGAAAAGGCAGCGAAGTTTTTATTGTTGTTGCTACTGCTGTTGTTGTTGTTGTTGTTGTTGTTGTTGTTGCTGTTGAAGGATGTGCCCCACGAAGAGGCACTTGCTAACCGGAAACACTTGTGATGAGTCCCTATTTGCAAACTATACACTCAACAAAACAAGACCCGACCCACAGAATTTATTAAAATAGTGGAATTGATTAGAATTCCAGGCCCAATGTGACAGAAGGTCTCAGGGAGAGGGACCAGGCTCTTTGATCTGCCTGGTTCCACCCTGACTTCTTTCTAATTAGCAAGGCTTTTGTGGCTGGCTGATAAGCATTCTGGGCACCGCATGTGTCTGGCCACTGATTAATTAATTAATTTTTGACTTTGAGCAGTGACACTTCATTTGAAAACTTTCTACCATCCACAGAAGAATAAGAAAACGTAGGACAAAAGATTTTAAAATATGCTAAAAGTGGCATTTCAAATCTAGTCGGGTAGAATGGGTCGGCGAGTTAAATAAAGACATGGATGACGGAGGGAAGAGCAAGGGAAGGGTGTGCTAATCTGCTGTGTGTTGGGGCTTAGCCATTTACCCTCTCTGTTCTCTTGATCATTTTACTTGAAAATTAAGGGCCTCCTTGGCATCTTCATTTATTGAGAAGGGGCTGTGTGCATTGCCCACAGAGAGAAAAAGGACAGGAAAAAAAAAAAAGAAGGGATTGGGAGGGTAGACAAAGTTTATGAATCAATACAGAGGTTTTGAGATGAATACTGCCCAGATCAAGTGCCTCCAAGCTACATCTGCCACCTGTTTTTATAAATAAAGTTTCATTGGGACACAGCCAGGTCCATTTTCTTTGAATGTCTATGCATTGTCTTTGGATGTTTTCATGCTGCTATGGCAGGGCTGAGTGAGTGCATCAGAGATCGTATGACCCCCAAGGCAGGAATATTTCTCCATAGCTCTTTACGGAAAAACTTTGCTGACCCCTGGTCTAGATGGAGTAAGCATTACGCCGTTTCAACGTGACTGAAATAACGTCAGGAACTTTTCCTTTGTAGCTTAACAGACCTCCCCTTTCTGACAAGAAGGGAGCTAAGGGTTTTTGAGCTAAGATTTCTTTGTGTGTGGTGCCAAGTCCCTTTCTCAAAGATTATCCTCACAGCAGATCCTTGAGGTGGGAATCAACATGGTCATGTTTCAGAGGAGAAAATCAAGGCTCAGAAAGTTTAATAACTTGCTTATAAGTTACAGAACTGGTATCTGAAACCAGACCTACTTGTCTCCAACATCATAGTGTGATGTCTCTCTATTACGTCAACATTAAAGACAAAGGCTTCCTCAGACAGTCGCTTAGTAAAGGGTCGAAGAGCTTGGGAACAGATTTTAGAGGGACACATTTGAGCGCATTTATTCAATCAACTCTGTTCCAACTCTGTCTCTGAGCTTGGAGAGAAGCCCCTCTACTAAACCCCCCTCCAAGCAGTACCAAGGCCAGGTCATAAAATTTAACAAAACTACCAAAGAGGTGGGGACTTCAAAATTTTTTACAGAAATTCATTGCTTCTACTAGAATTATTGCTTCTTCAGTAGAAAATCTTATAAATTAAGTCTCTACTCTTCCCAGTCCCAGGTGCAAAAGTGCCCCCTCTCCCAGCCCAAGGTTCTCTCACTTCCCGTCCTCGGGTGCTAACCACAGGAATAGACCCATCTTTCAGAAGAAATTCCCCTTCCATTCGCATTGTGGGTTCCACCATCAAAAGTCAAGTTAAGACATTCAAAATATTTACAGTATCATTCTAAAATCTGTCATTCACTACCCCTGAAGGGCTATACCAAGGCTAATCTAGCTCATGTTCAACGCCCTTTCTCCAGCCTAAGGTGAAGCGATCAGGCCTAGCCATAGCTCTCTCCCAGTAGAATTCTGCACCCCGATTGTCTGTAAACAAACTTCTAGGAAAATGTGCACACATTTCCCCTGAGTGAATAAGAAGTTTTAGGTTTCATTCAGCCTAAATCCATTTTTAGAGAGTAACGAGGTGCTTCTAACTCTATAAAGGCATAGCCCTGCTAAAGAGAATCTCAATTTTCATCATTAAACAGAGCTCTGAGCATTTTGGACCATAGCTTCTGCATATAAGTTAACATGGAACAAGGCCGCTACGGGCTTATACTGCACCTTTGTGCAAGCTAGAAACGGCTGCCACCTCCCAACAGGTGCACTACTTGACAGGTGGTTTTGTGAATCAGCGCAAACAGCATCCTCCTCCTGGTGGACACACTTCACCATAGGGTGCACAGCTGGGCAAACAGAACGGGGGCTGTGCTTCAATGTTACCCTCAGGCAGTGACTATACAGAGAGATCTGATTAAGATAACTCCGATCACTGGGGGGAAGTAGGGAGGGGCAGTCATGGGAAGAGTTTGCCCAGGCAACTGTGGGCAGTCTCGGATGGGATTGGATGAGAAGCTGAACACCTCCAGAGACAATGGAAATAAAAAAGAGAGCTGGCTGGTTGAGCGAGCTCTCTGGCTCATGAGCGGGCTCGGGCGCGGGCGCGGGCTCTTCCTAGTGATGCCCGAGTGATCATGCCGCAGCTGCCTGCATTTCCCCAAGGATGGTATTTTGTACAGGAAGAAACTCCAGGCACAGCCTAGGACCAGGCTGGCCTGGCAGAGGTGGCAGGGTTATTCCTCTCCGGGTGTTCTAGAGGGGACAGGCTCTGAGGCAGAGGCCTGCCATTCTCCCAAATTGCGTAGTTTTTGTGTATTATGTTGTTTTTAGTTTGTGAACTAACCCTATAGAAACAAGATAACTAAAAACTAACAGGAAAAAGCTAGGAGAACTCAGGTGTTAGAATTGAGCCTTAATTGATAGGCTTATGTAATGAAAGCTGTAACTTGCTAGGCTATAGTAACTGTTTTTGAATAAAGACTCCTCTCCTTTATCACCAAACCTTTGCCTCTGGAATTCTTGCCTATAGAGTGGCAGTAGAACTCCAAGTGCTGTTCGGATATAATGAGGGACCTGCACAAATACCCATGACTCTACTTTGTTTTCTGAAGGAATACTGGTCACTTCCTTTATGTCTGCTTACCTAATGGTCCCCCTGTAATGGCTTGTACATAAACATAGGTTACCTGCAAAATGTTAGATTGATATCCACCCCTAGAGAAAAAAAAAATGGGATTTTCAACAAAAGAGTTCAGAAGAGCTGAGCTGAATTCACAACTCAGCCCATGGCCAGCTGTGTGATCTCGGACCGGTCACTTGACCTCCTTGAGGTTTTCATCTGTAAGTTGGAGGTATTTGATAGCAGCTCTCCTGAGATCTCAAAGATGCTTAAAATCTCTAACGAGAAGATGTAGAATGGCTTAGAAGACATAATATAATCTCTGGATATTAAGCAGTAACCACATAAAAAGACAGAGAAACTACAAATAATCTCACTTGTGCTTCCACCCAGAAACATCTCTCCTGTTCCTGCTGTTTCTGGACTCTGCATTCTCCCAGAGGAAAACAAAAATCTGAGAATGGCCATTCGTTGTCCCTGGCTTTTCAAAAAGGTCATCTGAGCAATAAAGTGTTTCCAATATGGGGAGGCAATTAGCTCTCAAAGTCTTCCCATCCCACCTGATCAAGTAGACTAAACACTAAACACTCCCATCTCTAAGTGCATAAAATTGAATTGTACGTATGCTTTACTATTATGGAATGGTAATGTGCTGCTTTCTGAATCTGTCACACTAGCTGGGGAATAATCTCTCTCTCTCCCTCTCTTTTTTTTTTTTAAGTCACCACCTGACTAGTGATAAGATGTTTGATTAAGATTTTTAATTTCTCAAGAAAAAATTTTTAAATACCTTGATATAGGCTTCTGTGAGGCTCATCGGTGTTGCTTTAAAGACTTTGGAGGAATCCAGCCCCTATTTCAACTGGGCTGCCTAAACCATGTGTTTCCACCACTGTAATCTGCAAGCCAGCATCAGTGCCTGGGCCAGATGTAAGTACCAAATGCAAGGCCCATTTTTCTCTGTCAAAGGTTCGCTGTGATAGCAGAGGTTCAACATCCAGCATGTTTCTTTTCTTTTTTCCAGCAACCCACCCAAGCATAGATGTGCGCTCCTCTCCTAAAAGACAAGTTATTAAAAAGATGTATTTTTGAAAACAGCCTTTTCTGCATGCAACATCAACATCAACAAATAAAGGGGGAAGGCAGAAAAGGCAATGGGAGGGTAGTCCGTGGGGAGGGTGGGAAATGCCTCCCACAGCACAGTTTAGGGAATGATCAATGCCCATGTCAAAGGCTGTGATAAGATGTGCTGAGCTTATCGAAACCGAAGCTCTGGTGACAGAGTTCACATGTGGCGAGAAGATAAGAGAAGGCGGGTTCTTCTCTCCCTCTTTCTTCTCCCCAAAGACCCTGCTTTAATTCCCACTCTGCATGTTACGTTTTCAGTCCCAAAGGAGACCATCTAGCCTCATTCAATTCCTTTTCTAATCTCACTGTAAATGATTTCAGGAGACTGTGATTAGCAGACGTCGACCTCAATGCTATTTGGAGAAATATTGTGCAATTGCTGTCAGAGATCCAAAATGCAGCTGAAGGTTCTGGAAATACTCTGAGCACCAGAGAAGGGAGTAAGAAGGACATTGAGCTGGATGTTGAAAATGCATATACATCTTGGCTCTGCCACAAAATGCTTTATGACCCGGCATAAGTCACATCACCTTCCGAAAAGGAGTTCACTCTGCTGTAAAACGGGGGGAGATGAGCTGCGTTATCAAGAATCTTTTCATCCAGAACAATCCCTCCTTCAGCCCCCCTCTCTGGTAACAAGGCCGGGAGGTCACAAAGCTGCAGACCTGAGCCCACAGTCTTCAACCCTCTGCTCTGTCACTGAGGAACTGTTTGTCACCTTGGGCTGCCATGACTGAATGCCACAGACCGAGTGGATTAAAGAGCGGAGAATTGTTTCTCAAAATTCTGGAGGCTGGAAATTCTGAGATCAAGGTGCCTACAGATACAGTTCACGGTGAGGGCCCACCTCCTGGCTTGCGGAGGGCTGCCTTCTCGCTGTGTCTTCACATGGTGGAGAAAGACGGGGGACGCTCTGGGTTCTCTTCCTCTCCTTATAAGGGCACCAATCCCGTGATGGGGGCTCCATACTCAGGAAACCACCTAAACCTAGTCACCTCCCAAAGGTCTCACCTCCTAATACCATCCCATGGGGGTCAGGACTTTAACCTATGAATCTGAGGAGAGCACAAACATTCAGACCAAAATAGATACCAAAGATCCTTGTACAACAACCGGAATCTCAGTATAAAAGAAGGAGATCATTCGTGCAACCCTCCTTCCTCCTGCTCGGCAGATGCTGCCACTGCTGCCCGCCCCTCCCCACCCCCAGCAAGGCTATGCTGGAACCTCTGGTCATCCTCAAACCATGAAGATGCCCCTGGACCCTGACCCTAACTTCATTCTGTTCTGTTTGTCCCTGACCCATAACCAGTCACTTTCTGTCTCCTGTATCCAAGTCTGAGATGAAAATAGGCAATTCAGGAAATAGATTTCTCTCAGTTTCCCTATTCAAGGCTCCTGGCATTTTGCTCTGATTAACTAGAAGTGGCTGCCTGGCATTGAGAAGGATCCTGAGGCCATGTGTGGGCTGAGCTGGAAAGAGAACTGTGATTGATCAGTGATGTCTGCCCTGGATGCCACGTGGGGGACTGATGGTAGATACGCATGCTTGTCCTCTCTGACACCTGGAGCCTAAAGCAGTGGTTCTCCAGCCCTGCTGCACATCAAAATAGCCTCGAGTGCTCATGGAAGGCACAGGTTCCAAGACCCCACTCAAGGAGTTCTGATGTAGTAAGTCTATGGTGGCTCCTGTGTATCTCGCTGCAGAAATGCCCTGGATCATTCTGGTGCATATCAAAGTCTGCACGGCAAAGATGTGGGAAGAAACTCATTCCCTTCCAATCTTAGCGACCCGGGATTCATACTCATCCAGGAACCCTGCCCACATGCCTGTGGCCTTGCAACTTCAACATGAGTAGGGCTGACATCCGACATCAGCATTTGCACCTTTCTGCAGAAGGACCTCCTCAGACCATAGGGCCCTGCTCTACTCACGTAAGGTAAAACAGAAGTGCCTGCAAACTTCCATGCTCCAGAAGCAGCAGCAACCAACGAAGCCCCACAAACACATATGAGACGCTCCCCGAGTTCCCCATGGCCCCCATCACTGCCCTGGTTGGTGACACACCCTTTACTGGCCACCGTCTCTTCCCTCTCTCATATTCCAACTCACGTCCCCCAAAGTGTGTCCAGAGATTATCATCTAAATACACTGTCCGCCCTATAATTCTTGACCTGGTATCTACTTCCAGGGAAACCTGCGTTAAGACAAAATACAAAAAAGAACTACCATATGATACAGTAGTCCCTCTTCTGAATATGTACCCAGAGATAATGAAATCAGTACTTCCAAGAGATATGTGCTCCCCATGCTCACTGTAACATTGTTTACAATAACCAAATACGGAAGCAACCTCTGGGTTCATTGGTGGATAAATGGATAACGAAACAGTGGTAAACGTATATACAATTCAGCCTTTCAAAAGGAAGGAACGTCTATCATTTGCAACAACATGAATGAACCTGGGGGACATTATGCTAAGTGGAATAAACCAAAAACAGAAATGCAAATACTGCAAATCCCATTTATATGTGGGCTCTAAAAAAAGTTGAATCCTTATAAGCAGAGTAAAACAGTGGGTAACAAGGCCTGGGAGCGGACGTGCTGGTTCATAAACTGGTCCCTGTATTCAGAGTGCAAGGAAAGACAGAAGGAAGAGGAAGGTCACTCAGACTGGTAGGCGGCAAGTTTAACAAGCAAGGGAACGCCCATGCAAAGTTTGTCTTGGGTGCTGCAAGATGAGTAGATTTCTACACCCGCCCACCAGAATCTCAAAAGTTTATGAAAAAGCCTCAATACAGTTAAGTACAGTGCACCATCCAGATGGTCTCAACAACACTCTCCTCTGTCAGGGCTATGTCCCTGACACAGCTCTGGCTATGGGGACTGTGGGCGGAACATACACTCCAAGGACAAGGGAAGGGTGAGGAGCCTCCAATTACCTGAGTCCAGCTCTCGGGTCACATCTTCTCGATGGCCTCCGCCAACAGGGAGAAACCAGGAGATGGCAGTCAAAGGGTAGAAAGTTGCAGCTACATAGGAAGAATAAGTTCCAGAGATGGGCTGTGACTACAGTTGATACTGATGTGTTATATACTGGAAATTTGCCAAGAGTAGGTTTCAGGTGCTCTCATCACACAAACAAGAAATGGCAAGTATGGGAGGAGATGGCAATGCTAATTAACTAGATTGTCAAAATCATTTCACTATGTACATTAAAATATGTTATACATCATAAATATATACAATTTTTATTAAATAAATAGTTAATTTCCAGCATAAACTTTGTGGAAAAAACACAGCCATATCAATATTAGAAGTATAACAGAAGTCATTTTTTCCTTACATTGCCTTCCCTCAAAACTCTCATTCTTTCTCCCGCCTTTCCCCACATTTCATTCACAACACGAATGATTCTGTGTATTTGCAGAGCAGCTTTAACTTTTCAAAGCCCTTCTGCATTTAGACATCCTTTGGTATTTACAGAAGATCTGCCAGGCAGCAGAGGCAACAGCATCATTCTCTTTCAGTAAATAAGAACAGCCCTTTGAACACAGGCCCAGAGACACGAGTCAAATCGCACAAGGCCCCCCGTCGAGTAGGCCTCAAGGCTGCCACGAGCATCCTCCCCAACCCCCCCGCCCCCGCCCCGCTCTCCAGGGTGGCATCATCGTTGCGGCCCATGCAGTCCCAGGGGCAGGGACAGGTAGGGGCGGTTTCTAGTGGGCAGCCCCAGCGCTGCATCCGGCCAGAATCGGGCCTCCCCATGAGAACATCCTGAGATGACAGTCACTGTCTGTCTTCACTCTGGGGCAAGGAGATTATTCTAAAAGAAGGGAAAACTGCTGTTTGGCTACCATGCTTGATGTCAGAAACAAACTAATCGAGCCGGAGTTTGCCGCGCTGCAGCCAGTCAATGACGTTCAATGCTTTATCTCTGAATCATGGAGTCCCAACACTTTCAGGAGCAGGTGGAAGTGAATGAGCTTCTTTGATACAACAATTCAAAGGTCAGGCCAGTGCATTTACAGGTATGAATGTCAGATACAGAGTAGCACATCTGAAGAGAAGTCAGCTTGTTAAAAAAACAAACAAACAAACAACAACAAAAGAAACGTCTCTCTGAGTCAATGGTTCTCTGACTACAGTGTGCATGAGAATCCCCTGGAGGGCTTCTTAAAACCCAGATTGCCGGTTCTGCCCCAGGGCTTCTGATTCAATAGCTCTGTGTGGGGCCTGAGAATCTGCATTTCTAAGAAGTTCCTGGGTGAGACCAAAGAGGTCAGCCTACGTATGAGGACCTCTGCTTTAAGATATGCTTTCCGAATTCAAAGGGTCTACGAATAACCAGAGCTATAGTTCAAATGCAGACTCAACCTCAGGAGGTCCTGGCTCTTTCTGGCGCACTCCTAGTGATGCTGACACTGCCAGTCTGTGGACCACAGTGAGTTCCGAGGCTCCAAGCCAGCATCTCTAAAGGGATGCGCAGCCACCCACAAACATCGGAGTCACCAGCGAGTTTATTTAAAATGCAGATGGGAAGTCTGTAATGACAAGAAGGTGAGTTGGGAATGATTGGAACCACACCACAGGGTAAATGGACACATTGGCCACATAGACTTACAGACAGTACAAAGGCTGCCTGGCAGGTTGCCGCAACAGTCCCCAGCTCTGTCTCGCCAGCAGCGCCATCTCAGGGTCTTGAGCTCAGTTCTTGCTCTCTTGGGTTTGCACCAAAGGTGGCATTCTCTGAGTGTCTTGAAAACAGCAAATTGCAGAAACCCTCTAACACAGAAGAGAGAGGCAGAAATGCTACTTGGCTTTGGAGTGCCACAGTCCTCATGCTGGACACCGGTTCGGACTTTCAGCTGAGCCAGAGTAGAGTTGGACAGTCATCGGTTGGGCATCCCTGAGGGTATTAGCACAGCCCCTCTCACCTCCAGTAAAAAGAGAAAGACAGGGGGAAGAGGGGAGGGAGGGAGTGAGGGAGGGAGGGAGGGAGGGAAGGGGAGGAGACAAAGAGGCAATTGTGCTCTCATTACAAGATGGCATTTGGAATAACGTAGAAATTCAAAACTAATATTGAACTTGCAAATTGCATTTTCCTGGGACTTCCTCTTGGCTCTTTTGGGTTTACTTGCTTTAATTGAAAGCCGTGTGCTGCAATGAGCTCATGTGACATGCCATATTCAGTTATTCCAAACGACTGGAGCCACATGACGCTCTATTTCTCGTCAGTTGTAGAACACATTTTATGTTCCAGGAACTACAGTACAATCACTTTCTAACTATCTTATTGCACAGAAATCGTTTTGGCACTCAGGTACAATGTCACTTTCTGAGTGATTGGGGGGTTATCCCTGGGTCAAAGATGAGCAGGGATTGTGAAAAGCAGATGCTTCCCTGCGTGCCACCTGCAAGGGGGCAGGAAATGAGACTGGGGAAACCAGCTTTGGGCAGCAGCCCAAGAATGTGGCTGGAGACCTGGATGGGTGCCCTGGGGCAGAGGGGAGATAGGAAGTCATACACTTTACTTCCAGAGAAATTCCAACCAGCAGTATCACTTCAAAGTACCCACCCAAGAAAAATGAAGACATATGCCCACAAAAGTCTTTTAGGTGAGCATTCATAGCAGCATTATTCACAACAGCCAAAAACTGGAAATAACCCCAATGTCCTCTAATGGTAACAGATGACAGAGATGCGGTACACCCATGCAGTGGAATACAAGTCGACAATGAAGAGGAGGGAAACACTGAAATATGTTACAGTACGGACGAATCTCAAAAACATTATGCTAAATGAAAGATGTTAGATGCAAAAGACCACATATTGTGTGACTGCAAATGAAGTATCAGGAAAGCTTTATGTACGAGACAGAACACAGGCCATGGCTGCTCAGAGCCGGGAGTGGGACGGGCAATGGCTACAAAAGGGCGCGAGGGATCTTTTTAAAGTCACGACAATGTCCTAAAGTTGGGTTGTGGTGATGGTTGCACAACTCTGCAAATTCACAACTCATTAAATTCTTTCCTTAAAATAGGTGAATTTTATGACAGGTAATGTATATCTTTAAAAACTTTTTAAAGCCAGTTAGAGGGAACAAAACATGTCTCAGGGACGCCTGATCCTATAGTCAGAAAAACATAAAAAGTTGAAACATCTAAAATCGAAATAAAAATTTAGAGAAAATAAGTGGTCATGGATTGTCTGACAAAGGACATGCAAGCAGGGGACAAACATGAGGCCATTTAATTCTTGCAACAAGGCCTCCCTTGCTCACCCCTAGTGCTATATGATGATGTCACTTCATGCACAGCGATTCCCATGTCCTTCTGGGGGAACACAGAGCCTGGCGTGCAGGAGACACTCAGTAAATGCTTGCAGGACAGAGCAATATCATTTCATGATTACATGGTCAGTCAAATCCTGTCTTACTGGTATTCTTCTAGGATCATTAGCTATTGTTAGTTTTAGAATCTGAATATGTTAAAATATACATAGTTTGGAATAACATCTGTGGCAGGTATTGCTGTCTGCCTGACCCTACAGCCATGTCAATCCTCCTTTCTCTCTTGCCACTTTCCACTACTGCAGCAGGGAAAAATCAAATACTTGCTTTCCCAGAACCCCTTGTCAGCCAATGTGACCCTAGCGAATGAGGTATCAAGCTAATATGTAAAGGGGAAGAGGGACAGATTCTGAAAAGTATTTTCACCCTCCTGATAAGAGCAACAATCACAGTTAGTGCCATCCCTGCATCCTTCTCCCTGACTTGAATATAGATGTGATGTTAGGAGCACAGCAGCCACTTTGTGGTGATGATGCGGGAGAAAAATCACACAAGTTCTGACCTTTCATGGCTGAACCATTAAACCAACACCGGCAGCCACATGCCTCTAGACTTTTTGGCATGTGAAAAAAAAACCTTGTTTAAGTCTCCTCTGGATCTTTCCATGACTTGAGGCTGAATGAGTTTCTAAGTAACATTATAAGAAGCTGAACTGCAGTGGTAGTTTTCTTCCATATTAGACTTGCAAGTCTCTTGCTTTGGTTTCTTCCTCTTTCTAGTTTGCTCTTCCAAACTGCGCGTAAGCTTTCCGTTGTCTCACTGCAAGAGTGTGGCGCATGTCTGCGCTGTCCTTCCTTAGCTCCAGCTCTAAATATCCACTTAAATTCCTCTTTCTTGGTACCAAGTTCATTGGAAATGTCCCAAAGTAGCAGCCCCAGTGGGAAATAAATGAGTCTAATTTCAGAAAAGACAAGCCCATTTTCTCTCCTCACTAGCAATCTCATATAATACAATGGTAATTACCAATAACGATAATAGGCAGATACTACAAATTCTCCACAGTCAATACTTCTCACCACGAGCATCCTTCATTTTTCTTATGCCCAATGCGGAAGGAGGAAATTTCACTGTAGTATATTCCAGAAACATGCACTGGCCCTTCAACTGGCCACCTTGATGGCAATCCCCTCAGTTCTGTCAGAACAGGAAGTCAGGACACCAAGCAATCCCCAATAGCACCAGAATATTCTGCCTCTCTCTGCAGCCAGACACACATTGTGCTGATCCCAAGCAGGTTTGATTTAAACTGACAGAAGGAGACAGCTTCCCTTTAGGTGCCCGGGTGACTCACGATGGAGAAGCTCCTGAAATCTGACACTGATGTTCAAGTAGTGATTAAGTCCAGTGGGAACCAGGGTGCGGCAGGATGTGTTCCTAGAAGACAGCTGGGATTAGGGGAGGGAATACAGGCGAAAGCGTCAGCAAGTGTGGGAGGCAGCTTCTGACGTGGCCCCCCAATGATCCCCTCCCCTTTGTGTGCGCCAGGCCAGGAGACTGACTTCCAACAAACAAGATGCTTTCCATCTTGCTATTATTCTCTCTGGCTCTTCTCACATGCTTGTTCCAACGGAGAGAGCCATACTGCACAAGAAGTGAGGATGGCCTCTGACCAACAGCCACCAAGAAACTGACACTCTAGGTCTGGCGGCCCATGAGGATGCAAGTCCCACCAAAAAAAACCCTGAGTGGGCCTGGGAGCTGATACTACTGCAGTTGAACTGGAGATGATAAAGTCCCAGCCAACACCTTGACTGCAGGCTGGGAGAGGCCCGGAAGCTCGGGACCAACTGAGTCCTTCCCAGTTTCTTCACCCACAGAACTGTATCATTTGCAACTGCTAAGCTTTGGGGTCATTTGTCATGTAGCAATAGATAATACAGGGTATTACAGATAATCGATAATATAGATAATACAGTCCTTAGTAAAAAGAAATATACACATAACTGTTTGAGTACTAAAAACCTTTCTGTACTCCACATTAGAAGAAGGTTTTTGTTTTGTTCGAGGATTTCTTTTTGTTTGTTTGATTTTGTTTCAAAGGTTTTTGGTTTTTGTTTTGCTTTGTTTGTTTGTTGTTCGTTTTGCTCAAGCAGCTGCTGATTGAATCGGGGCCTTTTTGTGTTCATCAGGAATGTAAGAGCCTAGTGGAAGAGGCACCGTTCTCTCTCCCCCTTTCACACATGAGGATGGGTTTTGAGAGTTACGTTCTTGCCTCCGTCACTTAACTAGTAAGTCATAGAGCCAGGATGCAAACTCAGGGACTATACGCACAGCCCATCCTAACCACTTACCTGGGCAGAGCCAAAGTGGGGAAAGGAGGCAGAAAGGCTAGAAAAACATGTCTGCATGGGTACACAGCCAGAAGGCTGGGGATAGTGGAACATAGATAAGGAGAGAGCTGACTAGGAACTGGGAGAGAAAGGTTGGGGCAGTTTGGAAGGAATAATGGAACAACAGGGGTCACCACCAGGCGTGGTGATGGGAGTGGGAAAGGGGAGAGGAAATAAAGGAAAGAGGGGGAAGAGAGGGAGAGGGAGGGATGGAGAGAGGCATAAAAGGAGAGAGTGGCTGAGTAATTTTATTGTACATTATGTACACAATCCCTTTCTGGCATTTACAGGAGATGCAGTAAAGATTTAAACTTCTTTTAATGTAAGAGATGGGCAATACACAAGACAATGAAAGAGATGGGCATTGCTTCATGATTACTTTGTCTCTTCTCATTCAATTACTTTTCTCGTTTACAGTTTCTGTAAGGCCTTCTCTGTTTCTTTGACCTCCTTCTTTGTCTTAAGCAGATCTGAGCTTATTCCTAATTATCTTTCAAATCTCTCTCCTCCTTGTTAATGCCACCGTTGCTGCCCCAGTCCTGACCCTCACCTTCTCTCTCCTGCATCAGGGCCAACAGACTCCTAAAGGAGCTTTCTGCCTGTCTTACGCATGGCAATCTCTTTTCTGGACTAGTGACTAGGCAACCTGTTTATTATGCAGTCTAACCAGGACACTGCTCTGCTTACACCCTCACATATAAATAAATTCCAAGCTTGAAACCGTCATAGGAAACACTGCCACCACCCTTGCTTGAACTGCGTGTATTTCTATGTGGAATAAAAAAGTAAAAGGTAATTCTCCCACCTCCTGACCCCCAGGATCCACCTGCACCCCAGACAACTGTAACTCGTGTTTATGTTTCCAAAGATGCGGCGTGCAGACATAGCATTATGTAGAGAAAAATTAAACTTCACCCACAACAACTCACATGTAAAAAAAAAAAAATGCACCAAATACAGTCAGTGGATCTTTGACAAAGGAGCAAAGGCAAACCAGTAGCACAAAGACAGTCACTTCAACACATGGCACTGGAAAAAAGGGACATACAAAAAAAGAAAACTGGACCAGACTTTACACCTTTCACAAAAATTAACTCAAAATGTATCATAGATCTAAATGTGAAATGAAAAGCTATAAACCTCCTAGAAGATCACACAGGAGAACACCTAGACAACCTTGGATATAGGGATGCCTTTTTAGACATAACACCAAAGACATGATCCACGAAAGAAATAGTTGGTAAGCCGTACTTCATTAAAATTAAAAGCTTCTGCTCTATGAAAGACAAGAATTAGAAGAAAAACCACAGAATGGGAGAAAATATTTGCAAAAGGCACATCTGATGGACTGCAATCCAAAATACACAGAGAGCTCTTAAAACTCTGTAGAGGGAGTCAGGGCCGATACCAAGGATGAAATGAAATGTTATCTGCCCTGCTGCAGGTGTTGAGACGCTATCTGCCCTGACTAATGCTGTAAATGCTTCTCTCCCACCTCTGTGGGCCCCTTCGTGCCAAATCTATACTACGCCTCCCAAGACCCTCCCCCACTTAGCTCAGCATAAAAGGAATGCGGGGCTATTGTTCTGGGCTCAGAATTTGGAGTTTGTCTCCTCTGGGCCCGTGCATGTAAATAAAGATCGTGCTCCTAACCCCTCGGTGTCTGGTCGTTTCATTTTTCCGTAACAACTCAACAATAAGAAAACAAACAACTGGGTTAGTAATGGGACAAAGACCTTAACAGTTACTTCACCAAAAGATATACAGGTGGCAAATAAGCACATGAAAAGATGCTCCAGAGAAATACAAATTAAAGCAACAATGACATGCAGTTGCATACCTATTAAGGTGGCCAAAATCTGGAACGCTGACAACACCAAATGTTGATGAAGATGTGAAGCAACAAGAACTCTCCTTCGTTGCTGGCGGGAATGCAAAATCATCCAGCCACTCTGGAAGACAGTCTGGTGGTTGCTTAAAGAACTAAACAGGCTCTTACCAATTAATCCAGCAAGCTCACTCCTTGGTATTTACCCAAAAGAGTCAAACAATGTACGTCTGCACAAAAACCTGCACAGGGATGTTTATAGCCACTTTACTCAAAACTGCCAAAATTCAGAAGCCACCAACGTGTCCTTCAGTAAGTGTTTGAATAAATAGCCTGTGCTAAATTCAGACAATGGAATATTATTCAGCAGGAAAAAGAAATGAGCCATTAAGCATTGAGAAGACACAGTGGGAAGTTAAATGCATATGGCTAAGTGAAAGAAGCCAATCTGAAAAGGCTACGTACTATGCGATTCCAACTCCGTGACACCCTGAAAAAGGGAATGTGTGGGCTGCCAGGGGTGGAGTTGGTGGGTGGAATGAACAGGTGGAGGACAGGGGATGTTCAGGGAAGTGAAAATACTCTGTATGATATTCTAATGGTGGGTACATGTCATTATACATTGGTCCAAACCCACAGACTGTACAGCACTGAGGGTGAACCGTAAGGTAAACCAGGGACTTGGAGTGATGACGATGTGTCGCTGTAAGTTCATCGATTATAACCAATGTGCCACTTGGTGGGTGATGCTGATAGTGGGAGAAGCTGTGCCTACGTGGGAGCAGAGAGTATATGGGGGAAATCTCTGTACCTTCCTCTCAACTTTGCTGTAAACATAAAACTGCTCCAAAAAATAGTCTTTTTAAAAATGCAGCACTTTATATTTCCTGATTTCATCTAGCTCGGAGCCCGTTCCAACTTGGTAGTGTGAAAAACACTAAATGTGCCAGTTTTTATAACCTCATCTCAGGAAATTTAAAACAGTCTTGAGTTGGTTCAGACTCTAAGATAAATATTCAATCAAATCTGCGGTTCAACTCTATGTCAGGACGGTTTCTCTCTTCCACAAGATGTCACACGGGTGCGGGAAAAGCTGTGTGTGTCCTCGGAGGAGCAGAAGACGAGCCTCAGACCCACCCGATGACCCTTGGGACTGTCCTGACTCCTGGACTGGCCTGCTCCTGCTGTCTCCAGAAGGGGTGGCAGGCCTCTTTTGAAGGTTGAGGTTTCATACTGGGGCCTACTTCTCGTTCTGGCCACTTGCCTCTTCTTGCGAAGCCCCTGTCCTCTGGGCCCTGCTCGCTCTGATCCCAGGTGGTCCACAGGCTCTCTCAGCATCTCCTCATCTCTTTGGACCCAGGTACAGGGAATTCATCCCCACCTTCCTCCCTCATTGTTTCTCTACCAAACTCAAAACAGGACTTCTAAAAGCCAGGGATATAAAAAACATTCACCCTGCACTGCAGGAAATCAGGATCATGCCCCACAGTGCTCTGTAAGACACCCCCACCCCCGCCAGGCTTATCTTCCTGTTTCGAACGCCACTTCCAGTGTATCTACCACAGAGGAGGCACCTGGGACACACACACCTTTCCCGCTCCCAGGACCAGAGAGCCTTCCTCCAGCACCTCCGCAGAGCAGGACAGAATGCCCTGCTGTGAAACTCCTCAGTCTAAGTTGGTCTGGCTTGCCCCTTGGTGCATTAAAAAAAAGCCTTTTGGAATTCAGAAAGAAAGAGCAAACAAACACACAAAAACCTTTATCTCGTAATGAAGTTTAGCTTAGAAGATTATTTTCTTGCCATTTACTAGGACAAATACATACATCATCTTTGAGACTCCACATTGGATACAATCTCTTTGTTTGGTTCTGCGAGGCCCTCCAAGCTTTCTCTGGGGCAGCGAGCCTCCGGGCTTTGCTTTCCTAACCCCGGGGGTGCCGTGAAGAAAGAAACTGGCTTTTGAAGAAACATAATCACAAAGAGGAATTTCAAAAACATGACCCGTATCATACCGTATTTGGTTTGTGTAAGGATACGTGTGTGTGCTGTTTGTGGGTATTTGTACACAAGTGGCAACACGTTGCACAGCAGGCTCTACAGACTACGGCCCACAGGCCAAGCCTGGTCCATCTCCTATTTTTTATATGGCCAACTAGCCAAGAGGTTTTTTTTTCTTTCCATTTTTAAATAGTTTGGGAAAAAGAAGACTATTCTGTGACATATGAAAAATTTTTGAATTCCACATTCCGGTGTGCATAAATAAAGTGTGGTTGGAACACATGCCCAGTCCTTTATTCTTGCCTGTGGCTGCATTCACATGACAAAAGTAGAGGCTATACAGATCACAGAGCCTAAAACAGTTACCCTCTGGCCTTTTAAGAAAAAGGTTACCAACCGTCATTTCTATAGTGTTAAGGTTCTTCGTTCGTTCGTTTTTTTTAACCTTAAACATACCTTGGAGATCACTCCACACCATGCATTGATCCACTTCATTCTTTTGGAAGACTTTTTTTCCCCCCGCAGGGTCTTCGTATTACCAACACCACTGCAACGGATATTCTTGGACATCTGACTCGTGTAACTCCCCACTCCTCTCTCCCTAGAACCATGAGCCCCTTGAAGATGGCAACCCTGTCTACATATCTTTATGGTCCTAGAATAAAACTAAGTAAAAGCATTGATTGATTGATTACAATAATCTGGTTCTAAATGTATAGTTAAAAGAGACCTGGAATCCTCTACAAAAGCTGAACATGGTTCAAGCAAAGAGATTTGAACTGCAGTAAAATCCGTGTCCTTTGATGAGGAAATCTCTTTTGCACCATTCTTTGTATGCATAAATATTTACTCTGCCTCCCTTTTTCTTAGCAATTGGACTTATGTCTAGCAGCCATTCCCCAAGATAGCATATTCCTCTGTGACAAGATTTAATTAAACTTCCAGCGAAATAATTAGCAAGGCTATCTTAAAAGACTGTTTTAAAATACCAGAATGATACCAAGGAGCAAATAGAGTTAACACTGTCATCAGAGATCAAAAGCCATCCCAAGACGTGACTGAAAATTCAACCCCCGGCAGCCGACTAATGAGGAAGTACACACTGGAACAGTTGTGATACCCTCCCTCTCGGGCCCCATCAACAAATTCATTTGACATGGAAAATTTCCCAGAGGCAGCTTAAAAATGGCAAATTTCCATTAATTACAAAGCAAAGAATGTTCTCGTCATAATTTATTATCCATTAGGAAACTTTTGAGGAAGCTGTATGGCCTCTTTTTATATAGACTATCCTTTACCTGGCGACGTTGACAAGCAGCTTCTTAACTGATGTGGAAGCTCATTTGGGGTAAGATGCTTCACAAAACCACCTTGACCGTGAGGGGGTTGATTTCTATCTTGGCAATGGGTCCTGTGGTGATGGTGGCAATAGGGGTGGTGATGGAATGGTGACAATTTCAACAAGCCAGGCTACCGATTTAGGACCCACTACCCTCCATCAGGATTCTTGGGAGGAATGGAAAAAGTTCAGAGGACCCAAAATCAGCGGACTTAGGTTTGCGCCTCTGTTCTACCACTGGTTCGCTCTGTGGTCACGAAAAAGTTCTTCGTCCTCTTTAAGGCTTATTTTTTCACCTGTACAATGGGTATCCTACTCTCCTCCTTACCTGTTTTGCTCAGCTGTGGGGATAACAGGACATGCTGTCAACATTTGGTGTTTTGGTGAGAAGAACACTTCTACACAGTGAACCCCGTTCTTGTCACTTTCACTGTCTCCCATGAAACACCTCTACCCCCAGGCAGCCCCAAGAGATATAAAAGTGGAAGAACAAAGATTACGTTCTGGTTATTTTGCAATTAACATAGTACTATCGGGACTCTCATTCCTTTCTTTGAGGTCCACAGTTGAATATTGTGCTTTAATTTTTTTCCCCTATTTCGGGAATAGACCTACAAAGCTTTATTTACTTTTTTGGAGATGCAGGTTGAAGTACTTTCCAAACAGTGGTGACCAATTATTACTGTTCTTCCATATTTCTTAAGTACTCAGAAAATCACAATTATTATTATTCCATTCAAGAGATATTCACACCCACTACTTAAGCACTAATTATGTGTCAAGCACGGCACAAAGTACCTTAGAAACCAATACAATTATCGCCATTTTTATGACAGAGGAAACTAAGGGCTGCCAGTATTTTTCCAGGTCTGTAAACTTTTCTTTATTTTCTCTGCCTCTGACATCCAATGTGACTCTCCACTCCCATCTGAATCACCATCGCCCTCCTCCTAGCATCAACCTAACCATTAATCAGAGATCCACAGATCCTGCTCTTTTGTTCCTCATCTTCCAAATTGCAATGACACACATCTTAACGAGCATTTAAACAGTTGAATGGATCAGTGCGTGGAATGGATCTAGCTTGCTGCCCAAGAGACAGTGACCGTTTAGTAAATGGTGGCTGTAATGTAGCCTGTTGGTAGAATACAGGAGCTCAGGGTTCCAAGGTCTTGGTTTAAACCCTGGCTCCTCCACTTAATAAGAAGGGAGATCGTAGCCAACATGCCTTATTTCTCCAAGATTAAAGATTCCTCATGGGAATAATAACACCTCCGCTCCTGGGAGGATTAAATGAACTGGATACACATATTGTGCTTGGGACCCCATCTGGCACAGTTAACAGGCCACACATGCAGCCCCCACTACTACTGTCATTGCCCAACAACACAAAGATTCTGTTAAGCGGGGTCTTCCCCGCCCCCCGCCCCCCCGCCCCAGATGCTGTGCTCATGCCAGATAAACCAAATTAACCTTAGGAAGCTTTACCTTTAAATCTTGATTGTAAACGTTTCCCTTCCCCCTCCCCCAGAAGACTCTCCCATCCTCTCAAGTCCTCTGTTAATACTTCTGCTGATTATTTTTCTTAAATAGAATTAGATTGTTTTTTCCCCCAACAAGCTCAGTAAAGAAAATAGAGATGATGGGGGAAAAAATCTGTTTTAGCCATTAACTATGTCTCTCATGCTGCTAGTGGTTTCAGCAGGGCCCTTCCAACCTGCGTCACCTCCTACCCTCACTCAGGTTTCCTTTAATTTTAATAGAAACAGTAATAGGTCAGCCCACCACAGCCTGTGACCTCACGGACAAAACAAGCCCCCACCGTGTCACATGCAGTTCAGGGAGCGTCCAAGTGCAATTTAAAAGAAATACGCACATAGGTGCTACTGTCAGCTCTTGGAGTTGGTCTCAAAGTGATTTGCATATTCAGAACCATATTCTCCAATGCTTTGGCCCATTGGGGAGTGATTTGCATTCAGGGAGGAAAGGCTAATATTCCAGTCTTAGCAATTATTGAAACACATCCAGTCAGTACACTAATAAATTATCTTAACCCAATTACTAAAAACATTGCAAAACATTACTGTGCATCGAGATCGTTCTGCCCAGGAATCTTTATTGGCAGGGTAATTAAAAATGTACTAGCTATGGCTGCCGCTGAAATACTTGGGGCTGTTTTGTGCCATTTGAATTAGCTCTGCTGGACTCCCAGGAGAGAGAAAGAGCTGCCTGCTCCTTATTTTACCCACCTTTCCCTTTATTTATCCCCATCTCCTTGTTTTGGGGGCCACTCATCACTGGTGTCTCCTTCCCCTATTAAGCCACCTGCAAGTTCCTTCCTACCCTAGTCCTTCGTACAGAAAGAACTATGTAGACAGCTCAGCATCCTCTTCTCCATCCCTCCCTTCTCTATTCAAAGCAGAAGGTCTTTGTTAGCTGTTATGTATTGGGTGCCAGAAACATTCACCTTATCAGAGTCAATCTTAGAATAATATGGTAAGGAATGATTCTCCCATTCCATGGGTGAGAAAATGTAAGGATTACAAAGATTACGTGAACTTCCATAGTTCGCAGAGCTGATAAGTGGCAAAGCCAGGATCAAACTTAGCTCCGGTGGTTCTAAGGCCTTTCTTTCATTCTTCAACAAATAATATCAACTGCTCATATGTGCCAGGCACGGTGCTGGGTCCTGGGAATAAGAGTGTGAACGAGACAAAGTCCCCGCCCCTGTGGATCATGAATGCATCCCTCAAGTGTATAAGTCAGGGTACATCAGTCATGCTGAATAACAAGCAAACCCCAAATCTCAATGGAATATAACAAACACTGCTTTCCCATTCATGCCACATGCCCATGGGGGTTGCCTGGGACCATAGCAGGTCACACGCCCACATCTGACTTTAAACTAGATGGGGAACAATATTTCTCACAGAGGTCTGAAAAGTTGAGAATGTTTGATAAACAGCACAAATGACAACCTCAGCTCCAGCCAGAAAGAGAGGAGGGGTGACATTTTCATAACCGCAACCAGGAGCTCTGCAGTGAATTTACAACTGAGCTGTAATGCTGGCCAAGGTCCCCAGAGCTCCACTGACAAATCCGACATTCATCTTCAAACACCATCTCTATCAGGCCACAGGGATCCTAAGCATCAAACTCTGCCATGATCACAGGGTCACATGACAGTCACTCCTTCGTAATTAGGTTCATCGTCACACCCGCAGCGTGCACCAGGCAGCTGGGCTCAGGAGCCAAGATCTAAGGGTGCAAATAACTCAGGCTTGGAGCCATAGAGGGGAGATGGTCCAGGCAGCTCTGCCTGTTGGATTGACATTTTGGAATCCCTAAAAAGTTCTGAAATTTTCCATCAAACAGCCACAAAGATAAGGCTCTTCCTCAGCATCATTAAGGACACCGTCTGACACTGGTTCTCCTTTTGCTATTGGCTAGGTCCTGGGCTCAACTGCATTATCTAATTTAATCTGCACAACAATGCTGCAAGTGACATGTTAATTTTATAAAAGGACCATTTTATATGGTTCTATTTTATAAAAGGACACCACAACAGAAAAATTAACTACACAGCTCACAAAATGGCATAACAAAGCTTTGAACCCATGTCTCCCTGACACCTGAGCACGCCAGCCTGGGGCAGCCAGAGCCTCGGTCAGAAGCACCACAGCAGAGAGAGATCTGTGGGGCCTGATGCTGTGGCTGAGTCTAGTGATAAGCAGCATGGCCCAGAGTCCAGGGCAGAAGTGTCCGAAAATCCAAACCCACCAGCCTTTAATGGGAAACAAAAAACAGATTTTTAAACATCTACAAAGCGCCAGAACACCAAACAAGCCCAGGTTATACACTTCCAAGGTGCACATAACCTAGGCTCAAAGCATCAACTCATTTAATCTTCCCAACGTCACTGCACTGGGTAGTTAATGCATAAGAAGCCTCAGAGGGGATGGGTAACTTGCCCAGGGCCACACAGTTTATATGAAGTGAGAGGAAGAAGACAAAGAAAAAACATTGTCACTCCCTCCACCACCATTAAGAATTTTGTTAAGTGCCGGGCATGTTCTGGGTACTGTACGTGCACCGTCTCATTAAAACTTCACAGAAAGCTTCAAAGGCAGTGAATGCGATTTTCCCATTTTAGAGGTAAGGAGACTGGGGCACAAAAGGGTCAGGCACGCTTCCCAGTGTAAGGCAGCTAGCGGTGGAAGAGCCAAGATTTAAATGCACATCTACATGCTAGTCCGTTCTCTTCATCAGCCACTGCATCTGTCTCAGAGGGAAAGTACAAAGGGCTTTATGTGGATCAGGGCTTGACGGGGGAGGGATATAATCCAGCTTTCTTTGGGGGTGGGGGCCGAGAACAGGCTTGGTTTCTTTTTTAAGGGTCTGCTTGTAGCTTCTCCATCCTCCTTTTGGTACCTCGCGTGGATGCCCTTTATGGCTGGTGCATCCCTCCCCAGCAGCTGTCAGAGTCCGTTTGACAGCAACGCACAGCTGCTGGGCCCTCTCTCCCAAGAATTGCTTGGGCAGACGTGGGACTAACTCTGTGCTGCCATTCAAACTCCAGAGCTCCCCAGGGATCAGTGTGAAGTTGGTAACCACCCTTGCTCAGCCCCTTTGCCCCCCTGTCCTGCTTCCCTCATTCTCCTTTCTCCTGAGAGCGCCCCCTAAGAAATCACTTGCTCAAGAATCCACCTCAGGCTCTACATCTAGAGAACCAGACCTGAGATACTCCACTTCTCCTGCTCCCCATTTCTGCTCAGCGCACACGGGATTCCAAAGCATGAGCTTCTGCTTCTCAGGTTCAGAGGTGGGAGAGGCTGGAGAGGTAAGTGAGGAACTCGGAATCCAGGGTTGCAGGGAGGCGCAAGGCCAGGCGGCTGAGCAAGGGCAGCCAACTCAACCGTGCTGGCAGTGCCCAGCTGCCCCCATGCAAGCCTGCCCCCGGCCTCTGGGTAATTAAGAACAGATGGCCCAGCACCTCCACCAAGCCCCATTAACTCCTTAATGCTGCTCCTCTGGAAGCTGAGCCGGAGGCCAGAAAAGCCAGCTTTGGAGGTCATCTGATTAAATGATGCCCGGCACAGAGGGTGCCCAGTCTCTCTTCTCAGGCTGGCAGCTGCCCCCGCTGCTTCATCCGGGCTTCCATCCGTGACCAGATGGGCTAGGAAAGGGGCCTGGGTATGCTTAATGGAGGAAATGTGTTAAGGGCAAGGAGTACTGGCTGAGGAGTCAGGGGATGTTCCTTGCCCTGTGGTCTTAGACAAGTCACTTAGTGTGGGTCTCAGTGTCATCATCTGCCAAATGGCAGAGTTATTATAACAATAATAACAAGAGCAATAGTACTAATTCTAATATTGTTCTAATGGCAATTGTTATTCCTTTAATTATGATCATTATTCTAGTGGTCATAAAAATACTGCACCATGGAACCTTACATGTAATCTCTTCTTTAATCTTTATAACTGAACTCTGGGGTGGTACATCTTAGGATCTCCATTTATAAGTGGGAAAACAGAGACTCGGAGAGGTTAAGTAGCTTTCCAGGTTCACAGGCCTGACAGGAATCAGAGGCGGGATTTGAACCCTGGTCTGACTGACTCCAGGAGCCCTGCTTTTCATTCACCAGTCTGCTAGAGTGGCCCTGCCACCTACCTTGCAGGATATTAAAATCTCAGAGAAAAAGAACCACAAGAGCGTTCCCTAGTCCTTGGCACGTGAAAGAACCTTTGACTTCCCTCCCACCGATAATAATAATAATAATAATAATAATAATAATATTCAAAGACTCCAGTCTTTATTCAGTCCATGCTTCATCCAGATTATCTTCTCAGACCTAAAAACCTAAGGCTTATACCAGAAATTCCAGGTGCCTTGTAATGCCTCTAGCCACCTTGAACCAGGGAAAGGTAAGACATGTACATCCGCATATTTTGGGTAAAGTTGATTAAGGAGGAATCTCTGAGAAGGCGGCTATATCCTTGGTCAATAAGAGAACCCAGGGAACAAATCTAGCATCTCACCTGAGAATGATGGGCATATCAGAGGGGCTACCAGTGAACAGAACAGGGCAAGAGATGTGGGGTTCAGGGAGTCATGGGGTGACCACGAGGGCACAGGGAACCAACTTTCCACACAATGTTGGGGTTGGCTGATTGAAGTGGGGTTTGTTGACCGACTCTGTGCGCTGCCAGGAGAGACCTCAAAGATATATTTAATTCTAGTATTTGGTTTTGAAATTTAAAAGTGCTTTGGCAGAAAATATTTTATTTCTTGATCTGGGTGATTGTCACATGGATATATTCAGTTGGTGAAAATCCACTGAGCTGCTCACTTACGTAAATGTGCTTTTCTGAATGTGTATTATACTTCAATAAAGAGTTTTTTCAATGAAGGAAAAACACCCCTAATGAAAAACAAAAAGTGCTTTGGAAAGCCCAACTGCTACCCAGGCTTACTGCTCCAATGTTCTTACCATGTCATAAACAAGTCCCTCTCACCCAGAAAGTCTGTTGCTCATCTTAAAACAAACGGGCACTCAGCTCACTGGGTATCCACTTACTTTAATCTCCACAGCTGTGCGGGAATGGTCCCCAAACCACCTCCAGAAGCGTTCATTAGCATCTTCCAGGCAAGACTTTATTGCTCTCTGTGCACGTCCCATCACACCCAGTCCTCGAAGCTGGAGACCATGACAGCAGCCTCGTGGAGTCCCTCACCCTGGCAAACACAAGCTTTGTTGCCACAAATGCCGGATGCTGAGAGCACTGGTCAGTACTCTCAATGATGGTGGACCCCTTGTTTAGCCTCCTTCAACACCCCCGCCCCATCCCACGTATCATCTCTGCCTTTGTCTCGCTGTGTACCTTGACCTCTGTTCCTTGCCTTCTAATTCCATTTGGGTCTCCTCATTCTTCTTTTCATCGCTCCCTGCTTCCCCCATCTCTCCTCCAGGCATCTCCAGTCACCATCACCATCTGCCCAGTTGTTCAAGTCAAAATCTCAGAACTAAGCTCAATTCCTCCCTTTTCCTTACCCCTCCGTTCTTGACTCCGTCCACTTCTCTCTACCTCCAAGGACACCACCCCACAGCAGGCCACCTGCGGGACTGTGGCAGTTCTCACTTACCGTCCTTCCAAACCGCCTCACACACAACAGCCAGAGTGAGCTTTCAAAATGTCAACCAGATTATGACAATTCCCTGAACCTCCACTCACAGTGAAATCCAAACATAGTGCCACGTATACAAGGCCCATTCAGGTCAACTTCCGCTTGCTCAAGGGCAGCCTCTCACTCCGCCCTGGTCACAGGGGCCAATTTCTATTTCTTAATCATTCTAAGCTCATCTCTGACACAAACCGTTCACATACGCTGTTCCCTCCGCCTAGAACACTTTTTCCGTGGCTTTTCCCATAGCTGGTGCCTTCCCATCCTCAAGTCTCAGAGAACAGTTACCTCCTCAAAAAGGCCTTCCTGGCCCACCCATCTAAATTATTCCCTGATTATCCTATATTATACCATCTCGTTCTGTCTCATTCATAGCACTTCATCAGAATTTCTCATCACCCTTATTTGCATACTGTCTTCTGCCCAGACAGTAAAGATCATGTACCAGAGACCCTGTCTGTCTTGTTCTGTCATGAGCCCCCTGCGCCCGGCACATGGTCAGAACTTGAAGAACGAATACACCTGGCACTCTCCCCAGCGTTACTCTCGAGGCAGCCTATAAGAGAAGGGCCGCCTCTGGCCCATTATCTTCCAGTTAATGAAGATAAATGGGACGCGAAATAGTGATTCCGGATCCTCCCTGAGATGCTTCTGCTTCCTTAACCGCACCCCTTGCACTCAGAATTCCAAAGCCAATGGAAAAGCAAGGTCCTTCTTGACTCAGGCCTGCACCCTTCCCCTCCAAGTATCAGTGACACTTGGGCTGACCCCTACTCCCCATTCCACTAGAAACCAAGAGGCAGCCAAAGGAAATGGTAGCTCAAAGAGCTTGGACTCCGGAGTTGGAAGGATCCAAGGCTAAATTCTGGTCCCATCATATTTATTGGCTATTGTATTAGCTATTGCACTGATAGGAATCCTCCTAAGTCTCAGTTCCCCCTCCCGTAAAATAACAATGGCTATCTGCCTCCAGACAGCCTGTGGCATTATGGGATTGTCGGGTTGTGGGGGTAAACAATTACTACGAGTGTTGCCTGAGGTCTGTCTAGAAAGTGCTTAGTGTAGTGGATGACACGGAGCACTCAATGAATGTTATCTATAACTAACAGTAATATCTCCGGGACGCCTACAGATCTCAGGTTATATTTTCCTTCCTCTGGGAAGACACCCCCAGCCCAGCTCCCGCTAACTCTGACTTCGATTCTCCTTCCACACATAGCTCTCCAGCCCTGAACACAATGGGTTCAGTGGATCCCTGACTCGTTCAGAGTAGAAGCCAAATTCCTATACTGAGATGCCACATAACCAAGCCCCATCACCTCTTTGTCCCTGTTCACGCCACTCTCCCCAGCACTCCACTCCGCTCCAGTCACCTTGGCCTCTGTGCTATTCCTCAAGCTTTCCCAACACTCTCCAAACTCGCCTACTGTTCCCTCTGCTTAGAACTCGCTTCCCCCCAAATGTTTCCATGGCTCACGCCCTCATCTCCTCAGGAACTTGATCAAAAAGCCCATCCATGAAGTTTTCCTTGGCAACTGTGGTAGGCTGACTAATGGTCCCTTAAAGATGCCCACGTTCTAATGCCTGGAACCTGTGAACATGTTACCTTACATGACAAAAGAAGCTTTGCAGATGTGACATGAAGAGATTGTCCTGGATTATCCAGATGGGTGCCATGTAATCACAAAGGCACTTATAAGAATAAGGCAAGAGGGTTCGAGTCAGAGAGACTGGAAAATGCCAAGATGCTGGAGGACGGGGCCATGAGCCGAGGAATGCACTGGCCTTCAGGAGCTAAAAAAGGCAAGAAAATTGATTTTCCCCAGAGCCTCCAGAAACGATGCAGGCCTGCTAAACTATTTCAAACTTTTGCCCTCCAGAATAACAATATAACACACTGGTGTTATTTTAAGCCGCAGAATTAATGACAATTTATTACAGCAACACTATAGAACTAATACAGCCATTTAATCTAAAATTATATCCACCAGATGTGCAACGTGCATTATTTACACAAAACACACAAACATGTATGTGTGTGCACACAAAGCCCACACACTCATCCCCTTCCTTGATTTAGTTTTTCCCACGCCACTCACCATCTGTCAATCAAAATACATACGAAAAGTATGGCACAGAACCCTACACATGCGCATACGCTTTTATCAGAGAAACACAAGTTCTGTGGAATCACAGTCTCATTCACTTATGGAGACAGCGAGTTCCATCTAATCTGGTCAGTGCCCTCTATATCCATTGCACCTGGAAAGAGGCCTGGACTTACCGACCGGACAGACACTAAATTTGTTACCTGCATGCTTTCTTCATCTTAGTACTTACATATTCTGTTCTTATTATTTATATAAACGCTATCTCACCCCCTGACTTTTAGCCCATGAGGGCAAGGGTCTGTCACTGCTGCTTGGTTCCATCACTAGCACAGAACTTTGCCCCCAACCTGAAAGAGCCCCACAAACATACTGAATGATTGGGCCAATGCTACCACATCCCATATATCTGATCCACGCAGTTGTCAGAATTCCAATCCGTGGAGAGCCCTCACATTTTATTTGATTGCAAATATGTCTAATTTCCAGTTCACTGAAGCCAGAAGAAAAAAGAAAGCCACTCGAGTCTGTAATTTACAAAGCAAATCTGCCCAGCAGAAATACTCATCTTCAGAAGACAGTGGGATTCAATCATTTTTAAAAAGGGAAAAGAGAGAAACCCACCCCATTCCTCATCCTTTCCAGCTGTATTGTTTGCAAACCTTTGGAAAGCAGTTTGAGGCCAAGGCTAATCATTTTGCTTCAAAGGGCTCATTTCCTGGGGCTGGTGGTACTTTTGTCACTGAGAAAGGAACACAGCAGGCAGGAAAACTGAGCTTGTCCTTCCTGGGGAAAGGATGTATGAAAATCCAGTCAATTCCACTTGGCTTGCTAATTAGAATTCCAGGAGTATAGGGGCAGTGCGTCCCTTTGAAATCCTTGGAACAATCAGATGAACAGGACTTTCTCTGTTAGAGGGAATGTGCAAGGACATATCTAAATTACATTATTTTTACTTTAAGTACCGTATTTTGCCATGTATAACGTTCACTTTTTTGCCCAAAAATCTGAGGGAAAGATAAGGAGGCGCATTATACATGGGTGGTACTGGTACCTAAAATTTCTTGTACCTTGTATCTGTTCTTGTGTTTTTTAAGTGTTTGTTACATAAAATTTCCTGTACCATAAAATGTTCAAAAATAAACGCTAAAATTCATTTACAGTACAAAACACAAGTATCTAAATATAAATAAATAAATAAATGAAAAAATTAAAATGAAAGATTTTTTCCCCCTGAAAGTTGGGGCCAAAAACGTGGGTGCACATTAGGCACGGCAAAATATGTAACCATATGGAAAGAACTGGTGACTAGTACTTAAATTAGGCAGGTTTGAGGGAAATGGCATGTATCAGCTGCCTTTGCTTTTTTATTTCCTGTCCTAGGTTTATGTCATCGTGCCACATTGTAAAGGATGCTTCCTTCTCCATTTCCAGACCTATTGGTGGGCCCCTAAAGATGAGGGACCATGTGTCTTTTTCCTTGGCATTCCTGCTAGTCATTACGGTACCTGACACATACTAGACCCTGAGTTGAATAATTAAATAGGTGAGCAGATGCCTGAATGAATGGATGGATGGATGTTTTAAAACAGTAATGAGTGCATCTGCACCAAATGCCTGTGCCCCATTCGCCTGATAAAAATCAGCGGCTTCCCAGGTCCCCGCCCCAGAGATTCTAATTTAGTCCATCTCTGGCGGAACTTGGGAATGTTCTTAAACACAGAGCCTAGGTACCTCTGCTCCTCAGGCAACCTTGAGCAACACGTGCTGCCACCATCTGCTCGATGCATCCTTACCTGAAACGTCCTTGTGTTTCCCATCACAGTGTAACCTTCAGATGAAGCTTCTCACGTTCAAAATGGAAAGCGGGCCCTGTCTCACTTCTAGCCACTGTATATTCCCCCCCCACTGCCACTCGGTCATTCCAAAAGCAGCCTCATATTTCCATTCTCACCCTCTTTCCAAGAGCATTCAAAGACTCCTAATGTAAGACGGAGACAGCAGAGGCCCCGGGGTCTGTGTTCTGCCTGACATCCACACAGCGACGGCCTTCATGCCATTCAGGGAATGTACCAACTTGGGAAATGGGGAGCGGGGTCAAACTGTGTGTTCACTTCACCTCCTTTGAGAAATAAGGCCTAGGCAGTGGACTTCAACTTGTGCCATGGGGAGCCTTTAGGGACCAACCGGCCTCGAGGACTCCACCCTCTTCCCACTGGGGCATCGACCTGTTTTTCTAAGTTCCATAGTGGACCTACCCCCTGTAACATTTGATTCAAACAAAATGGTTCCATGGATCAAGAAGATTTGAAAACTACTAAAGTGTCATTTTCAAGCCAATGAATTATGTGGACTTTTCCTCTCTCAAGCTACCATTGAACAAAAAGGAATTGCATTTTAGGTCATTGAGAAGCTAGACCCAAGGACTGTAGTTCCCACCTATACTGGGGTGACTGACCAAACCATTCCCAACTCCTGGACATCACTTCCCCACTCGCCTGCCCATGTTCTTTGAAGCTTGGAGATAAAATCACTTATACCCAAATCCTTGTCTCAATGTCTGCTTTTGAGGAAACTCAAACTAAGACGACACCATTATTATTAATCCCACTTTCAGATGACAGAACTGAGGTGCAAGGAGGTTAAGTAACTTGCCCAAGTCACACGGCTGGGGAATGGTAGAGCAGGATTCAAACCCAGGCAGTTTGGCTCTTAACATTGTACATGGTGATAATTTTTTCTCTTTCTCTGAACTGGAGAAATACAGTGAGAACAGTAGTCTTACAGTGCTGACGATAAACCTTCTACACCAAAGCACTGCGTACCCAGTGGCCAGGTATTCAAATGGTCTCATGTATTACCACAAAGGCCAACCCCATTCTTGAATGAAAATGTCATCAGCTCCCCAACACAGCCAGCTGCGATCCCACTGAAAAGATGTGATTACGGAAGCCATGCAAATGGTGTTATCATGTAGCAAGGATTTCTGGTGTGCTTGTAAACCTAAAACTGTAATTGCCAAAAAGAACCCATCCCCCACAAATCAAGTCCCTCTGTACTGACAATTACATCCGGTGTTGCATGGAATTTAATGCCTAAATAATGAAGTCGAAGAACAATGCTGGAGACTGAGCATGAGAATATACTTGATTGATTCATTTCTCACTCCCATTTAATAACCCACTTAGTCGGTGACGGTTAAGTGCAGCAGACTTAGAAAGAACATAACACACCAGAGAGAAAACATTTCACAGATTAATAACTGGATGTGGGTACAAGCTGGCGCTCCCCTAATAGCAGCACAAAAATAGGTTATCGTCAAAAATCTGGATTTAATGTTACAAAATGGGGATTCGTGCTTTTCTTTCATATGGTTCTATACTTATCACCACAGGCTAATGAAACATAAATTAGAAATCGGGACCTAATAAATGCAGTTCTGGGGGGAGTATTTTTTTTAATTTAATACCTTCCAAGATCGTGATCTTTGTTCAAGATCTTTAATGTGCAAATTACAATGTGTGAATATTAAGCATATTTGATTATGATCGAACTCTCCAAAAGGCTAATTTATGAACCCTGCAGCCTAACACGTGTGCCCCATTTAAAGGAGGGTATGGCTGCAGTTCGTCTATACCAATTTCGCTGTCTATGTGAATAAAGTCATGCCCAAATGTATCTGGCTGGTTTGTTTGATTTGTACAGAGGGACACACAATTAAATGATATTGACTCAGTGTTTAAAGCAATTTTGGCGGGAATTTTGCTTTGGGGAATGTCACCTTAAGTTTCTTTCTTGCCGTCCCAGTGAAGGGAAGAGGTGGCTAGCTCAAGGGAGGGTGTTCTCAGGTTGGACGGCAACAAAATGGACTTCCTCTCCAAACACAATTCTTTTTCCTGAAATAATTTCATGACGCCTGTGGGGAAACAGTTGCCCCCAATGAACTTGTTTTTAATGCGAGTTTAACAACGTCCTCATCCCCTTAATTCGTTATGACCTTTGCTATCTTTTTTCCTGTTTATCATACAATGGTCCAGCCATTGGGCACAATGAAAACCATTTCATGACTTTCCAGGTGCCCAGCCAGCCTGGAAGGACATATCACTAAAGCTGTAGGAAACAAGTGGAAGAAAAGTAAAGATGTTTCCCATGGGCAATGAAACATCCCAGCCTGGAGAGGATCTGATCCATTTATTCTGAATCTTACTGACTTTTGCCACAGTATGATTTATGTATTTATTTTACTGGTAAGGGGACTATATGATACTGACTGGGTATAACTGAAATGTAAAATTAGAACTCAGATGTTAGGATAAGACTGGATAAAATATAAAGCAGAGACTTACATATCAAGACATTGCCTATTTATTCCAGGGAAGCCATTTGATGCTGAGCCCCCTGGCAGTCGAGATATAAAGGGAAACTTGCCCCCAAATGGCTCCCTGGGGAAAGCAGACATTTTCCAGGCCCTAAGTAAGCACTGCCATGATCCTATAAAGTGCCCCCAGGAGACTCAGTAACCCCACTGCAACCCTCCCCCACACACCCGTCCCATGGGCAGGCTCCTCTTGTTGGGTACACAGTGCCCTTATCCATTTTTGTAATAAACTCATCCCTGTCCTGCAAAAGCAGCCCTGTGGGTGGTTATAGGTAAGGTGACTGCACCTTTGTGCCAGGAAGGAGGCATCGCTTCCTCCAGCAGGATCCAGCCAAGGAAAACAGCCCAGCAGGAAAATGTTATCTTGATATCAGCTACCATGTACTCCTTTAGCTGGACTATGCACATGGACCTGGATTTAATTCTAAAACTTTTTCATGTAGGGCTTCAAATGGGACCACGGAGAGATAGGATGAACAAAATCCCCAAAATGGGAAGAATACTGGGTTCCCTGAAGCGATGTTTCAGTCTTTGGTCAAAGCCAAAAACAGTGTCTAAGGGAAATTTAAGGCAAAACAATTCTTCAGGGGCCAAGGTAACATGGTTTTAAAACCCCCAGTAGTGTGTTTCAAAACCACCTCATAGGGTAGATGGACTGAGTGTGCCTCAGCCAATCCTCTAAAGCCCTACTTCCCTAACAAGCTCAGGGCGCTTCAGGATAGGTCAGAGACTTGCAAACCATTCGGCTAAGTCATGGAGCTAGAGGAGCTACTCATAAAGCAACATCCAGGCCAGGTGTCATTCTGTTAGGACATGTGAGAGTTTTCCACCATGGGGCGAGAATGGCAGGATGGGGTGATGGCTGAGCTATTGAGACAGTTTCTACATTCTCTCTTCTATTTCAATAAATGAGCCCCCTTTTCCTTCTTTAAATCCCCACTCTTGAGGTACTTGGTTTAATGAGTCATTACTCAGGTGGGCTTGAAAGTACGGAAACAAGCTACAGATTATGGCGGCAGCCCAGAAATTGCTTGGTTGCATGGAGTCAAGGATAATGTGAGGGTCAGATGCTTAAAGAGGAACGCCAGAGTTAAGTCCCTTTTAGCACTGGAGAAGAAAAAGAAGGGAACAGAGAGGATGACAGACTTAAGCTCTAGGACTTGCTAATTTGAAGGAATCCTCCGTGGTCCCCTGACATTGAAGAGCCAACCAAAGGTACCAAGTTGGCATATTGAGCTATTATTATGTTTTCCCTAAACATGATGTCACGCAGTGGGGGGGCTCTTTGTTCCTCAAAAGAGATCCTCCTTCTAGAAAAGTCACTAGAACACCCCAGTCATGAGGGGAGGAGTGCATTGTTGATATAATTGATGTTAGCCATCCAGGAAGCAAGAATCAAATTCTGACTGCTCTGATTGGCTAGAGCCTGGCAAGATGCCAACCAATGCGCATTCGGCAGGGTTTAACGCTTTCCATTCCTGGTTTCACTGTCATTCTGGGACGAAGAATGGCTTCAGCCTCAGCCTCTGAGCTCATAAGGCTGGCAGGAAAGGTTTCACCATGGAACAGGTGGTGCTTGAGCTAAAGAAAGGCCAGCTAGTACTGGAACGAAAGACCCCTGTTCATGCAGTTTTGTTCGTGACCTCTTGTATTACGGTCAACATCTGGAATAAACAACTAATAATTGCAGCAATGCCTTGAGGGTTTTTCACCTATTTACATATAAATAGCTCTGACCAAAGCTGGCCACCAACAATGGTTAATTTAATTTACTATCCCCTGGCAAAAGAGTAGTCATTGGTTTTCCAGCACTTTTAACCTTGGTAGACCCTTGGGAAATAAAAATTAGATTGAAAGAAAATTACCAGTGGTGGAGAGCAGTATAAAAGTGACAGTAACATATATAAACCTCCGGCAGGAGTGGAGTAAACTGGCATATTATTGTTCGCTAGTTGCCAAAGTTCAATATTTCTTATGTGATTTACACCTCCACCATTGTCTCACCCCCTGGAGTAATTCTGGCCACTGCGGGCCATCTCTCCCAAGATTCATGTCCTTGTTACTGTCGGAGAACGGACAGATTACCTGGCTAAGCAGGGAGATATGTTTGGACAATGAGCCATGAGAAACAGAACTCAACAAATAAGAATTTAAAGAGATGCCTGGAATGAAAGAGGAGAGTGTCTGTGGTAGCGGAGTCCGTGGTTCCAGCATCCTCTATGGAATTCTACGGCTACGCGCTGTGTGGGAGCTCAGCTCTGGTTGAGGTCCCGCCCATGTGGCCCTCTCAGCCTCACTGCTCACCCCTGTGTGCTTTCTCTATATGAAACTTCCTGTATTTTCACTCACACACACACACACACACACACACGCACACACACAGCTATAACGATTGATTTTCTTCGAGCCTTTGCTTATGTGCTATACTCTACCTTGACCACCGTTTCTCTCCTTACCTGTTTTGCTTGTCTAACTCCTAACTGCACTTTAAAATTTGGTCAAGCATCACCTCCCACAGGAAGCTTTCCTTGATTACCCCAGGCCAGGTGAGTGCCTTCTTTAGTATCAGAGTCCTGAACTTGCCATTTATTTGCATCCATCTATTCATATGTTTTTCTACCCCACCTCCAGAACAACTAATAAGTCTGTTTTGACCTCACAAGAACAGAAAATTTAAGTCAAATTTACTGAGTATGGACAGACTTAAATAATAAAAGCGTCTGGAATCCACCAACACGTTTTACATGTAATGAGGTGTAGCAAGATTTCATCCACTTACCCACTGGCATGATAACTTCTCATGCACTGTATTTGTTTAGGAGATACTCTGAGTAACAGTTTGGAGTAGAGCATGAGGCCCCAAAAGTTATGCACATCTCCTAACAGAAGAAACACCAAAGTACCTTAGGTAAGTGGTGGTCACCATCAACCTTGAAGTCACTTATTTTGCCATGAACTATGTTAGTTGAATTTGCAAGTTTGGGGCAGAAAAGAATTGCTCTGATAATGGAGAAGAGGGGATCTGGGGCGCTGCACTGGGTGCTGGGGAAGAAAAACATAAAAGCACAGGGTTATACAATAGTAAGAGTTGGGGACCTTTTAATTTGCTTGCCATGAGCAATGTGAGTAAACTCTCTCCTCTGTCTCCCCTGACAACGTTTTCAGTAAATTCTGCTTGGCTCATTATTGCTCTAGTGCGAGTAGATTTTTATTTGAGCAGGGGGAGAAGGACTTAAAGAACAGAATAAGTGAGTAGTCGACATTGACATTTGGATGTTTTTAAAAAATGGGGAAAACGCTTCCTAGACAAGCTGGCCAACTTGGCGAAGGAGCCTCCCAAATTTTCTGACTCCCATTCCAGTGGTTTTTTCTTTGCAACGGGCATCAGACAGAAATGAAAGCCATAGCTGAGATACCTTTTGTTCTGTCCAAATACCTGTGTTGCCAATGTGGGCTGGATTTTGCTCCAAGAAAGCTCTGCTTCTTGGAGTATCATTAAAGGAAAGTACAGGTCTAAGAAATGTTGCCTATGGACGTAGAAAGTTGACAGAACAGCTCCGGAGGGCCAGATGGACTCCGGACAGCTGTGACTTGATGGAAGCACTCCATTTGGCAGCACCAGGGAGAGCCCGGCACGAACAGCATCGATCAGCAACCTCTTTCGAGGGAGGACGGTTACAGCACATCACTACACTTCAGCTTCATGCAGCCGCTGCAGATGACGGGTATAAAGTCTCCATAGCAACATACAGCCATGTTTGATATCATTTTAAAGGAGAATACACCTGAATTATCATTCATTACTAAAGGGATTGTGAAGTGATTGGTACGTACTCTCTAAAAAGTAATTTTGCAATAGGTATCAAAAACCTTCAAAATAAAAAAAAATCATGACTTTTGATTCAGTAACTATCCTCATCTCCTGTGAGGATCTATCCTGAACAAGTAACCAGAAATGTAGACGAAGAGTTTCTACACAAGGATGTTCCTCATAGAATTATTTATAACAGTGATAAATAAAATAGTGCCCAAATGCCAACGGTAGGTAATCGATGAAATATATTATGGTGTACAGCCACAGGATGAAAATCATGATAGCCATCCAGGATATGATTAGGAAGAGCCTCTAATGACATGGGAAAATATTCATACTGTGGTAGGTTAAAAAGCAGGACACAAATTCATATCTAATAGGCTAATCAGTAAATAATACATAACATGCATATTAATTTTTACTTACCCTGCATATGATGATGAACTGTTTGCGCTGTGGACTCAGGGCTCCTCTTATGGGTTTGTTTGCTTTTCTGCAGCTAAAGAGTAAGCAAGGAGATGGTAGGAGAGTTCCTGGAGAGAAGGAAAAAAGCTCAGTTGAAGGGATGCAACGATGTAACAGCGATGTAACAGTGTAACAGCCAACTGACCCCAAGCACTGATGTTTAAGAGGCCCCTGCTGAGAGGAAGTTCTAGGCAGGATTGACAGATCTCAAATGTCACTTCTTCGGGGCAGTCTCCCCCCGCATCAGGTCCCATGC
Organism: Mormoops blainvillei; assembly: GCA_004026545.1. Lineage (NCBI taxonomy): Eukaryota > Metazoa > Chordata > Mammalia > Chiroptera > Mormoopidae > Mormoops > Mormoops blainvillei. The sequence continues at coordinate 133,772 of PVJD01002852.1, read as the reverse complement.
CTCTGATACATACTCTCCAAGCACTTGATGATTCTCCTTCAAAGCACATAATAAATGTCATCATATATTTAGATGACAGGACATTTTCACTAGTTCTGCCTTGTTGAATATGGTAGCCACCATTTTTAAATAGTTTATGACCACTGGAATGTAAGTGTGAATAAAATAAAATAAAACAAAAATCTATTTCTTGTTCTCACCAGCCACATTCAAGTGCCCCATAGTTACATTTGACTAGCGGCCACCATCCTGGACAGTGGACAGTGCAGCTATGAAATATTTCCATCATCACAGTCTTATGGGGCAGTGCTGTCCTAGCTGTGACCCCAGGTCTTGCTTGCATGCTATCTGTACTTCCTAAAGTCTAGTACATTTCAGGCACTCAATAAATATTTGTTGAATGAACACCATAAGGAGGTGTTTTAATTAAAAAGAGGACCTTGGTATAGCAAGAGAAATAAAATCACACCCTCCCTTTAGAGTTGTCCCTTTTTCTAACAAGTACCTTCGAGATCTAGTTATGAAGACATTTTGTAAGATACAAACAGGATGCATAGTAATAAATGAGCTCTGAACTCTAACAAGCCATCCACGAGTGTGGCATCAGCCCTTGACAACAAGGACGGCATGATGACACAAATCACATCCAACTGTTCAGGACTAAGTCTGAACTGGAAGTAGCATATCCGTCACTGGGGCCAGGGTGTTTGGGATGACAGGGCTGAGGAGCTGATGGTGGCCAGTCCATTCTCTCTTCATCACTGATAATTTTTTCCTGACAGCCAAAGGACAAAGAGTTTAACAACTTGGTTATGCACGTAATCATGAGTGCTCTGAACTCAGGAGCTCTAAATAGCCCATTCTGTGCCAACTTTGTGTGCTCCCTCTCCCCCACAACCAAAAGAAAAAAAAGGCAACATTCAAGAAATTCAGTGTGGCCCTGACAGGTGGCTCAGTTTATTGGAAAGATGCCCTGTGTATCAAAGGGCTGAGGGTTCAATCCCCAGTCAGGGCGCATACCCAAGTTGTGGGTTCGGTCACTGGTCAGGGCATGAGCAGGAGGCAACCACTCGATGTTTCTCTCTCTCTCTTTCTCTTTCTCTCTCTCTCTCCCACCCCCTTTCCTTGATCTCTAAAAGGAATGAAAAAGTATCCTTGGGTGAGGATTAAAAATGATTTTTTGATAGAAAAATCCAGTCCTGGCCAGTGTGGCTCAGTTGGCTGGAGCATCATCCCATACATCAGAGGCTTGTGGGTTTGAGCCCAGGAGCATAAGATCCCAGGTCTGGGTGCATACGGGAAGTTACCAATCGATGCTTTTCTCTCATATCTCTCTCTCTCTGTCTCTCTCTCTCTCCCTCTCTCTCTCTTTTTCTCTCTCTCTCTCTCTGTCTCCGAAAAGTCCCAGGGTAAGGATTAAAAAACCGAAAAGATGGAAGGACCCTGCTACCCATCTTTGCCCAAAGGCCTCCTGCCAAGTCATTGACCCTGGACAAATACCACAAGAGCAGCCTCCCAAAGTTGGTACCTGACCACCGTGCTGCGGAGTTTTCAGAGGCTCTCGCCAGCCGCTCAAGACACTGCCTTGCTAACTGGGGCTCCTCTCCCCACTCAGTTCGCACTGGCAACTGCTCCCCAAATGCCAATAAACTGGCATACACACCCTCCAACTGACTTCATTATAATAAAATGCAAGTGCGATTGGCCCCCACAGCCATCTGATACCTGATCTCTGTGGGGCTGCAAGGAAAGTGCACACACTCGTACACAGACGTATGACCCACAATGGCACACACACCTGGAGTCTCATTTTACAAAACACACATAAACACATTCCTACTCTAATCATCCACGTGAATGCCAAAAACACACACACACAGCTCATTGTCAAGCACACATTCGCATCCTCTTACACTATCGCACACACACATGCACACACACATATCACGTTTTACCAGTGATTCTCAAGTTTGTCTGCATATTGGTCTTACTTGGGAACTTAAAAAATTCTGATTCCCCAGCCACAGCCCACACCAAGTAAACCAGGATCTCTGGAGGTAGGACACGGGTATCTGTGTCCATAGGAGCTACTCAAGTGTTTCCAATGTGCAGCCAAGGTTGAGAAATGCTCTACACCATGGCCCCATGCCCAACAAGAATAAGGAGAAACAAGAGGGTCTCAGCTTCTTTAAGAAATGAAGAGGCAAGAACAAAGGAGGAAATAGGAATTCAAGGTCTCCTTTAGCATCCCTTCGTTCACAATTATCTGGACCAATCATCTGTTGTTTCTTTTTTTTCCTTAATCTTAATGTATTTTTTTATTTTTCAATTACAATCGTGATACAATATTAAACTAGTTTTAGGTATACAATCCAGTGATTAGGCATTTATGTAACTTACTAAGTGACCGCCCCAATAAATCTAGTTCCATCTGAATAACCGTATGCCCTATGTTGTACTTTACATCCCCATGACTATTCTGTAACTACCCATTTGTACTTCTCAATCCCATCACCTTTTCCACCATTCCCCCCAACACCCCTGTCATCTGGCAACCATCAAAATGTTTTCTGTATCTATGAGTCTGTTTCTGGTCTACGTGTTTGTTTATTTTGTTTTTTAGATTCCACATGTAGGTAAAATTATATGGCATTTGTCTTTCTCTACACGACTTATTTCATTTAGCAAAATACCCTCTAGGTCCATCCATGTTGTTGCAGATAGAAAGATTTCTTTGTCTTTTAAGGTTGAGTCATATCTTACTGCATATATGAGGGGAGACCCAACAAACGGAACTTATTTTTAAAAATTGTATCTTTATTATTGCATGTGGAAACTTCAGCCACCTTCAAAGTGCTCTCCACTTGATGCAATATGTCTATCGAGATGCATTTTACACTGCTCAGAACAGTTTTTGAACTTGTTGATTTCGATGCCCTTTGATTTTGAAAAGTGATTCCCCCGTTTTGTTTCACTTCTTCCACTTTGGCAATACGTTTCCTTTTGAGGGCTTTTTTCATCTGAGTTAACAAAAAAATAAAGTTGCTCAGGGTGAGATTGGGTGAACAGGGAGAGTGGGCCGTGGGGTTCATGTCGTTTTTGGTCAAAAACTGCTGAACACGGAGCACAGTGTGGGCAGGTGCACTCTCTCGTAATTCACCGATCACAAAATGGGCAAATGCATTAAAGAGTCTTCAAACAAAATTCACTGAGGCCAAACACAGCTTCTCACAACAATGCCACCTGGAACACTGATAGAATTGGGTTCCTAGAACACTCACCTAATAGGGGAAGCCTGTGTTACAAGGGCCTTCCCCAGAAGCCTTACCTCCAGAAGATAAATCCGTTTTGGGGGGGATTGCCTCTTATATGCACTACTTCTTTTTTATCCATTTATCTATCAATAGACACTTAGATTGCTTCCATATCTTGACTGCTGTGAATAATAAAGCAATGAATATATGGATGCATATGTCTTTTCAATTTAGCATTGTGGGTTTCTTTGAATAAATACCAAGAAATGAGACTTCTAGGTCCTTTTTTGTCTCTTGTTATAGCTTTTGTTTTAAAGTCTATTTTGTGTGGTATAAGTATTGCTATCCCAGATTTTATTGTTGTTGTTTTTCCATTTTCATGACATATCTTTTTTCATCCCTTTACTTTCAGTCTCTGTGTGTCTCTGAAGTGAGTCTCTTGTAGACAACATACATAAGGATATTGTTTTGTTATCCATTCAGTCACTGTATGTCTTTTGACTGGAGCATTTAATCCAGTTGCATTTAAAGCAATTGTTGATAGATACGTAGGTATTGGCATTTTATTATTCATATTTTAGATCTTTTCTTCTTCTTCTTAAAGAAGACCCTTTAACATTTCATATAATAATAGTTTGGTGGTGATGAACTCCTTTACCTTTTTCTTGCTTGGGAAGCTCTTTATCTGCCCTTCCATTTTAAATGATAGCTTTGCTGGGTAGAGTAACCTTGGTTGTAGGTCTTTGCTTTTCATCGCTTTGAACATATCATGCCAATCCCTTCTGGCCGCCAAGGTTCTGTTGAGAAATCAGCTGACAGTCTTATGGGAGCTCCCTTGTAGGTAACTAACTACTTTTCTCTTGCTGCTTTTAAGATTTTCTCTTTGTCTTTATCCTTTGGAATTTTAATTACATGTGTCTTGGTGTGGGCCTCTTTTCATCCTGTTTAAGGCTCTCTGTGTTTCCTAGGTTTGTATAGCTATTTCCTTCACCAGGTTAGGGAGGTTTTTCATCATAATTTTTTCAAATAAGCTTTCAGTTCCTTGCTCTTTCTCTTCTCCTTCCAGTACTCTCATGATGTGAATATCGGCACACTTGAAGTTATCCCAGAGACCCTAAAACTATGCTCATTTTATGGATTCTTTTTTCTTTTTGCTCTTCTAGTTGGGTGTTTTCTACTTCCTCATCTTCCGAGTCTCTGATTTGATCCCCTGCTTCATCCACTCTACTGTTGATTCCCTGTAATGTATTATTCATTTCCATTAATGTATATTTAATTTTTGACTGATTATTTTTTATGTTTTCTATCCCCATTTTTACATTTCCTATCTCTTCATTGAAGTTCCCTAAGTTCATCTATTCTTTCCCTAAGTTCCTTGAGCATCGTTATCACCAGTGTTTTGAACTCTGCATTTGGTAGATTCATTGTCTCCATTTTGTTTAGTTCTTTTTCTGTAGTTCTGTTCTGTTTCTTTATTTGAGACATTTCTTTGTCTCATCACTTTGGCTGGCTCCCTATGTTTGTTTCTATGTATTTGGTAGAGCCATTGTGTCTCCCAGTCTTGGTAGAGTGGCCTTATGTAGCAGACGTTTTATGTTTACAGATGTCTGTAGGGCCCAGTGGCACAGCTTCCCTTATCATCCAAGACAGGTGTTCCAGGCACCCCACCCCCACCCCCGCCTTGAAGGCTGTGTGTACCCTTCTGTTGTAGTTGAGCCTTGATTGCTTTTGGAACATCAGTGGGAGGGACTTACCCTCAGGCAGATTGGCTGGGAGGGCAGGCCACGACCATAGCAGAGGGACTGCTATGCAGGGACCAACCCCATGGAACAGAACTTGCTTCAGCAGGGCTCTGGAGTTCAGTGAGTCCAATCCTTGAGTATGTCACTCATGGAGGTGTTTGAGTAGTGCTCTAGCACTGTCTGAAGCTGACCCGCAGGTCCATTGGCTCTCGAGTCTCATGGGTGATACAAGCCAAGATCAGCTGCCACCTGTGCCCAGAGCCACCCAGCATGAGCCACAGAGCGATGTGGAGATGGCTGCTACTTGTGCTGTGCTTGGAGATGCCTGGGAGGGGCTAAGCTGCAAACCAAGGCTGGTTGTAGCTAGTATAGGGCCTGGAGCCACTTAATAAGAGGGACAAAGCACACTGAGGACAGATGCTGCTTGTTTGGGGTTTGTGAACAGTTGAGAGATTTTAGGAAAGGCTATAGCATGAGCCAAGACAAGCAATTTGTATGGAAAAACCACTGGAATCAGCTTTTGTGAGCCCACAATTTGGGTGGGGTCAGCTCTCAAAGAATCACCAGGGTAGGGTGAACAGCGTGAGCCAGGTTGATGGAGACTCAGATATGACACCTGCTTGCTGGTTCTTGGGGGAGGGCTCAGCAAAGAAATAATGGCCTCTGCTATCACTTCTGTCTTGGAGAAAGCTGCTCCTCTGATCTAGCCCCAAAGCCAGACAATTCGGTTCCTTCCTGGATGACTTTGGTACCTTCTGAGCTGCTGCCCCAGCTCTGGAGCTCAGAATGAATGAGTTTGAGTAAGTCCACGCGTGGGCCCTTTAAGAGAAATGCCTGGGACTCCAGAAGCCCTCTGTTTTACTCAGCCACAATCTCCTTGGCTTTCACAGCCTGAAGTTATGGGTACTTCTCTTTCAGGCACTGGAACCCTGGGCTGGGGGTCCTGGTGTGGGGCTGGGGCCTCTTGCTGCAGCCAAGATATCCCTCTTGGATATCCCTCATAGATTTTTAAAATGCCACACATGGGAGTGGGAGCAGCCAGTTTCAAGTCTTCACACCTCCTACCAGTCTAATGTGGCTTCTTGTTCACCTGGATTTCAGGCAGTTCTAAGTGATCACTGTTCTCTAGCTTAGCTGGAATTTTGATGTGGTTGTGGGAGGATGCATTTATCCACTCTGCCATTTTGACTGGAAGCCTCATCTGTTGTTTCCTGAATGTGTCCTACCAAGTATCCTTCTGTTTGTGGATGCCCATTAGTGAAAGGCTACCAGGAACACCTTGTGGTCAAAGTTGGGTCTATTGACCTGCTGCAGTGAGGGAGATGGCAAACCACGGAGAAGCAGAGACATCTCAGTTAAGAGACTATTAGCAGGAACTTATTGCAGATTTTGGGTTGGTGTTTGAGGGAGGTTTCAAGGAAGTAGATCTTTGCTCTGGATTGGATATGTTGAGAAGTGGGGATAATTCTGTGATTGAGCATCTCAATGAATTTTATCTAGAGATCAAGAGGAAGGAATTAGAGCTAAAGCTACAATTGATAAAGGAGCAGAAGTCACTCCCATAAGCCAGGAAATGAAGATGCTTGGCCATTTTTATAATTTTGACAGTGGTATCATTTTGTGCTAAGCTCTGATTATGAAGTGGGCTTGCATCTGTCTTGCTCCATCATGGCCACCCAGTGGCATTGTCTGATGTTGGTCACTTGTGAAATAGTTGGTAATCAACAGGAAAGTACCAAGGACTAGCTGCGCATACCAGACCTCCTCCCATCAGTTGGGTACTTCTTTGCTCTTTCTCACATCTCTGTTCTCCATGTTGACTCTACACTGTCTCTTTGCCTTTTAAATGTGACTGTTTCTTCCTTTAGGAAATGAACGTTAGAACACACAGCATATTGTTAGTCACCCAGATAGTGTGTTAGGTTCTGAAAAGTATGTTAGGTTTAGATTTGGAATCAGAAAACCCAACTTTCAATGTTCACTTTCTACTTGCTAAGTATACCACCTGGGCAAATGGCTCAGCTTCTCCAAGCCTCAGATGGGGTGACAGTCACTGTCTACCCCACTGGGGTTCCAGTGGGAATAAAATGAGACAACTCTGAAGCCACAAGGAATTGGCAAAACAGCCGATTCTCAAGAAATGCACATGGGTAGGTAAGTACAGTGGAGAGGTGATTGGTTTGATCAACACCTTGCTCGTGGACAGCAAAGGACAATTGACTTAAGGGACCTCTAAAGACAACAGGGTAGGTAAATGGAAGTTGAGTAGTAGGTGGAAGCCAGTCGCTTAGGTGCCCCTTCAGCTCTTAGAAATAGGTTTCAAGGGAAGTGACCAGAGGTTGACTTTACTTAGACTGTCACACTGCAACATTTTCTTGGTACTTACTATGTGCCAGGCATTGTGATACAGGAGTGGAAAAAAATACATCGTTTCTTCCCAAAGATGTACCTACTCTACTGGAAGAGAGACACAGCAAAACAATTGCAATTCAACATATTACAAAATAGAGTCTCTTATAAGGTACAGAATAGCATAGAGCAGGGAGGAGTTCATTTTATCAGGGGCTGGGGAAGGAGTGATAAGATGTCAGGGAAAACTATACAGAAAGGGTAATTCTTCAACTGGGTTTTTAAAGGATGAATAGGAATTTGCCAGGCAGATGGAGAAGGAAATGTCAGGGGAAAGTGGTTCCTAGCAGAGGGGGCAACAGATGCAAAGATATAGGGGCATAAAATACTCTGATGTGTCCCTGGATCTTGAAACTCATCCATAAGGGAGTTAAGAGGTGTAAGACTGCCACACCAACTAGTATATCCCCAGACCATAGCCAATTGTCTAGGGCATAGCGTTTACTTGTCAACAGAGGAAGCAATGAATGAAGTCCATAGCTGTTATCATCAGAGATTTTAACCACTGCGATAGAATTCCAACCACGTAGAAAAGTGTGAATGTGCTGAAACGTACAGGTTCGCTTTCTAATTATAGCTACTTATGTTTTCTTTTTCCGTATTTACAACTCTTTGGAATGAATTACATGGCTAACTAGTTTCAGTGCTCAAAAACAGGGTTGTTTTTTTTCCTTAACAAAAACTGCACAGATATTGAGCGTTTTTTAAAAAGTAGTTTATTCATTCCTTAGCTGGTAGCTGCTGTCTGTCTGCCTCTAATAGCTTATTTAGGAAGGGGTGGCCCAAGGGCACAGACTCCTTCCTCACTCGGTTGCATCTGAGTTTGGCTTCCAGAAAGCCCAGTGTAGTTAGTTATTTGTAAGATAACAGGCCACCAGAGAGCCCTGGGCTCTTTCTACAGGCCTTGCTTTTTGAGCAGACTCGGAAGCGAATCCTAGTTGTAGCTGCCAAGAGAGCGTTGGGCTTCCCAGATCATGTGAGCGAACTTCCCTGAGTGGCCCAAACTGAAATTGGTCTATCTGGCCAAACATACTGGCCGGAGAGGTTTTCCTTGAAGGATCCCTTTAGGATATGGTACATACAGTTCACAGGAGAGCGCACCCTTCTATACAGAGTGGAAGGTCTCCCCAGCCGCCCTGTGCTAACCAACCACTCCCCGCACATCAGCCGTATCCAGGGCTGGCGGGCCTTGGGACACCTGGGTCTCCACTAGGGCCAGGAGAAGGCCGTGCTCATGACAGATGCCTCTTTTGATAGATTCAGGGAATGATGGGGATACAGATGCCACAACACATATAAAGAGTCCAAATGAAATTGTTTCATGACATAGGAGCATGAGGGAGAAAACAACATGTTCTAGAATAACCTATTATTTTAATATACAAATTGAAATTGGCATGCTAACTCAATAAATTAAGTAGACAGTTGATTTTTTCATCTGTATCTCTGGAAGTTTATGTATTTATGTTGGTCCCCACAAAAAGCATTTAAGCTTCTCATTGAAAAAAAAAAAAAAAACCAAAGCAGTGTCACTGTCACTGTATATTCAGGGATACAGAATAATTTATTATTAAGAGCTGTAAGACAAGGCCAGAGGCCTGGCCAGGATTAGGAAGGTATATTAGGGTGGCCATACCTTTAAGCTACTGCCCCCATCCGCAGGTACCCCCTACAATGGGCACTCTGCCTCTTTATAGGGTTCACATTCCTGATCTAAGCTCTTCCCCATGACTTCTGCTCTACCTCTTTCTATCCTGTCTTTGACATTTCCAGGTACTGACCTCACTTCCTGTTCTCCTGTTGTCATCCCCTCTTCTCTCTTTAAACCTTAGGTTTAAAACTGCTTTCCTGACCTAGTCTTTACTTATTTTATTTTTCTTTTCACTGTTCACATCAGCAGCATGGAGGTATAATTTATATATTGTCCAATAAAATGTATCCATTGTAATTGTAGAGCTTGATGAATTTCAACAAATGTTTAAACCCCATATATCCCCCATCTCATTCAAATGTAAACCCCCAAGGAGTGCCCGCATGCCCCTCCGTGGTCAGTCTTTTCTGTCACTATAGTTTGCCTGTTCAAGGGTTTAACAGGAATGGAATGAGATAGCATGTGCTCTTTTATGCCTGGCTTCTCTCCCTCAGAGTGATGTTTCTGAGGTTCATCCACATTGTTCAGGTACTGGTAGTTTATTCTTTTTTGTGTGTGTGTGGTTGAGGAGTATTCCATTGTATGAATCTATCACTGTTCACTTACCCATTCACACTGAAAGACATTTGAGTTTTTCCAGTTTTCGAGTTTGACACACAGAGTATTTATAAACATCAAAGTCCTGTGATGCCTTTGTCCTACATTAGGAAGCGATTATTTCATGTATCATGTCCAGTTGTCTAACTCCTTATAGTGGTTCCATTATGGCCAGGAATGGAACGGAATCATCTTTAGTTCTTGTCAACAAATTTGCCTCCCTGCCCCAGACCTGCTGTGCCCACCCTCTTCAAGAACGTACTGTTTGGCTCAACTCTAAGACCCTCCTACCCCAAAAGCATTCCCACCAGCTATACCCTTGCCCTGAAAATGGAAAACAGATAGTTAAAACTCAGACTTGGGCTACCAGGTTAACTTTGACAGTGACAAGTCATGTTGGTGGCATGTACCATCTGACATGATAGAACTGGAAGGGCACTTCACACTGTCGTCTCCTTCCCCAAAACCCGTAACACCAGTCTCATTGAGAGCAGCCCAAACTGGGGGACAGTCTACAAAGCACCTGACCCAGTACACTCTCCAGGGTCCTGAAGTCAAGAAAAACGAAGATGAAAAACAATCACCGATCAGAGGAGACTAACGACACATGACATCTAAAGGAAATGTGGTCTCCTGGACTGGAGCCTGGAACATAAAAAGGACATGGTGGGACAACTGATAATATCTTAATAAAGTCTGGAGTTTAACAAACAGTAATGTACCCTTGTTGGTTTCTTAGTTTTGATAAATACACATGATAATGTAAACCAACAGCAGAGGAGCCTGGACAAGGGGTACACAGGAATGATCTGTACCATATTTGCAAATATTCAGCAAATATAAAACTATTCCAAAACTTAAAAACATATTTTTAAATGTTAAATATTTTTAACCTTCTAAGCACATAAGTGTCAATAAAGTAACAAGCCTGCGCTGTGGTCACCCCACTCAACCCGCTGTGCCTCTCCACTATACCTGTCCTTCCTGGAAAAGGCATGGTAATCCCCCTTGATTATTTACATACTGTATTCCTTCTTTATTTCCCCTCTGTGTAGATCTGCCTGGGATTTATGATTATTAAATTGCTCCCCTGTTGACACAGAAATCCTTATTGGAGGCTTTCTAAGCAGACTGGCCAATGAACTGCCCCAAACCAAGGAGGAAGAAGCATGTCTGAGCACAGAAAGATGTGTTCTAACACACATCAAATCCTAACTAGCTCCGGGAAGAAGAAGATAAAGCTGGAGGGGGACATGCATTTTCCAAGGCTCTTTGGGTCACAATAAACCACCTAATGCCCTGCCTTTTCCATCATTTTCTCTTTTCTGCTGCCAAGCAGAGCACCCCACCGTGGGCGAGGCGACTGTTTTACAAACACTGCACTGGGCTCTAGTTTTATTTCCCGAGGTTAATAATCTAAATAAATCTGCTCCGCCTTACCTCTGCTAAGCTGCTTGAGAAATAACACCTTGTAGCCAGCCTGGATCAGATCCGTACTTTCTCCCACTGAAAGCTGCTGTTGGTAAAAGTTCTCACTCTATCTAATGAACCCATACTCGTCTAACTACATGTTGTTAATTACAAGCAGAGCTCTATGCAAAATTTCTCCCTAGGGGGAAAAAAGAATATTGTACTTGCAAAGTTCCCAAAACAGATAGTAGTTCCAGAATTTGTTTCTCTTAATGGATATGGTAAAATACCTTTCAGGGGTGTCTTACCCTTAGAGATCTTATTCTCTTTCCAAGTAAGATCTGACCACAGATCACTCCCAATGACCCAGGTCATTTAGCTTTCACTCATGGGAAAAGAAAACCTTTCATCTGTAGGAGAAAACTTTTCATCTTGGGTTCTCAATCTTTTTTTTATTTTTAAATGCCGAGCCGTTTTCTTGGCAAGTCAACATGAATTGTGTGCACAAGAAAACAAAAGTCGTGTGTCCTGCTGCTTCCAGCTAAGGACTTAGAGACCTGTGTTCGTGTGGGTTGCTCCAGAAGTAAACCCTGAAATAGGGATTCAAGTCAAGTAATTCATCAGGAGGTGACCCAAGGACACATGAGTAGGATGAAGGGAAGAGAAGGAAACCAATATAAAGCATGTCATCAGCTTAGTCACGACTGTGGGCAACTGGGGCTTAGCCGCACTGGTGTGCTTGGACCAGGGCTCAATGTTCAGTTTGTATTCACCCAGCAGAGAAACCCAAGGGCTGTGTCTTGCTCCCCAACTGTCAATCGCCATAGGTTGGTGGCTGCTCCTGGGGGAAATTTAGTCCCCTGTCCTTCTAGCCTCCCATGAGCATGGGCAAAGTGAATGCGAGTGACCACAGAGAGCCTTCAGTCAAACAGACACAAGTGTCAGCATTTCGAAGTTAGGCTAACGTCGACAGAGATGGTGAGAGCTGGAGCGATGTTGGCAGGACACCTGAGAGAACAGTGGGCCAAAGCAGAGATGTGGCAGAGCCCAGCCCTCCAGCCGCGTGGGGGAAGCCTCGTTACTGCCTTTGGCAGCAAGAGAAGAAAGCCCGCCACACTTTTAAATATGGTGTGGTCGTTGGTCCGGTTCCAGGAACCTGCTGGGAGAAACACCAGGCAGCACCTGGCTTTCCCCCCTCTCCTTGAATGGTCTTCAGAGACGGCACAATAGGCAGAAAATGGACGACAGCTTTAAAAGATTGTAAGACACATAAAAACCAAAGGCGACCCATTATTCTTGTTTGGATCCTGGCTTTTAAAAATATATAGCTATGAGACAATTGGAGAAATTTGAATATGAACTAACTTATTAGATGGTATTAAGAAATTACTGTTGATTTTTGTTGTGTGTAATAACGGTATTGTAATTATGTAGAAAAATGATCTTATTCTTTAGAAATGCCAATTTGTACACTTAGGGGTGAAGTGTACGTGTCTGTATTTACTTTTAAATGAGCGAGTAAAAACAGGCAAAATGTTAAAAAAATTCTTGGTGGTATCCCTATGGGTGTTCATGACGCTGTCTTTTCTATGTGTTTGAAAAGTTTCATAGTGAAAACTTCACAATGTTTTTAAGAATAGAGAATATAATTGGGATATAACCATTATTATTTTGAACCTTAGTTCATTTATTTTTAATTGAAATTTTTATTGGGATAATAATAGATTCACATGCAGTTGTAGGAAATAATACAAAGTTCCCATGTTTGCTTTGCTCAATTTTCCCCAATGGTAATATTTTACAAAATTATAGTATACAGTTGGCTCTCCATATCCATGATTTCTGTATCTGTTGATTAACCAACTATAAAAAAATATTTTTAAAAACTCCTAGAAAGTTCCAAAAAGCAAAACTTGAATTTGCCATGCACTAAGCACTAACTACACTGAATCCACATAAATGAAATAATATGCACCCTGCTGCAGCCTATATGAAAATAGAGGTTATAGAAAAATACTGTGCCATTTTATCTAAGGGACTTGAGCGTCCCCAGATTTTGGTATCCACAGGGGGTACCGGCACCGATCCCCCTCAGATACAGAGGGACAACTATAATATCAAAACCAGGACACTGATGGTGAGAAAATCTATGTATCTTATTCGGGTTTCCCCATTTTTACCTATGCTCATTTTTTAAAATCCTCACCCGAGGTTATATCTATTGGTATTAGAAAGGAAGAGGGGTGGAGAGAGAGAGACAGAGAGACAGAGAGACATTGATGTGGCAGACACATCAATTGGTTGCCTCCTCTACAAGCCCTGCCCAGGGATCGAACCCATAAACTAGGCATGTTCCCTGATCAGGAATGGAACCTATAGCCTTTGGTGTATGGGATGATGCTCCAGCCAACGGAGCCATCCGGTCAGGGTTACATCCATTTTCGTGTGTATCTTTAGTTGCATATAATTTTATCACACGTGTAGGTACATGTATCACCCATCACAGCAAGATACATGATATTTTCATCACCCCAAGTATTCCTCATGTTGGCCTTCTATGACTGTCCCCACCTTGTTCCCACCAGCACCCTTCCCCTTCTCTAAATCTTGTCTCATCTCTTTCTGAAATTACATTATTTCACAAATGTTGTATAAATAAGAGTCATATGGTATGTAACCTAAAAAGTCAGCATGCAGTGACAAGTAAGACTAGACTAGGAACCAGAAGACCTACATTTGAGCCCAAGTTCTGCCACTAGATAAATATTTCTTTGGTATATCACCAATTTATCTTGGCCTTTGTTTCTTCATTTGTAAAACCAAGGTGCCCCTGGCCTTGTAGGGAACAGGAGGGCTTTGTCCAGGAGAAAAAAGCTGTGTCCTTGGAGAGAACCCTAATATAAACGGTACCCCCTAGAGTTATCCAGGGCACTACCTGTGCAACTAAATGCAGAGACCTGCCTCCAGGCCACCATGTGTCTTCATTTTAAGCGACAATGTTAGCATTTGGGAGTTTTCTCCATTTCTGCAAGCTTCATTGAATCAAACTCTCTCCTCAATACCTGAGAGAATATCCTGCTCCCCTGCACTGACGCAGAAAGTTTCTGAGCCTGGGAGGTCCTGGGCCATGATAAATCTAAGCCCCAAATAAAGGCCACCTTGTGAGGACCCTTGTCAGACGATTAAAACTCTCCTGGTGACACCCTGACTTTACTGCTAACTTCTTTTACCTTTCAGCAGATGGTCTGACCTTTACAGGGTTTGCCTTTCACCTATGAAAAGAGGCGGTGCCACAATTAGGACCCCACGCCCCCAGAGGACGGACAACTGCAGGAAGAGGGTGCTTTGCACTCTTGCAGTTTCAGTCGTGACACCTGCACCTGTCCTCAGCCAAAGTGACTCCAGCGTTGTTTAATTTATGTTCAATTATTTATTACGCTGTAATGTCTTCTCCAATTACTAATAGATAATTGCATAAGAGGAAATGAAACCCAGCATGCTGTGCTAATGTGAGATCATTTTATGGGCAAATTCCTGGCTTAGAAACACTTGCTGAAATGGGGTCCAGGTGATTTAGTACAATGAAAGCAGGTAGACAGGACCCCCCACCCCGCTTAATTGGTTCCTTAACTTATTTAATGATGCATTGTGGATCCTGGAACCTGTTATTGTTTAAGAGTCTAACCTGCCGTACCATTCGGGAAAAGGCCCTGGGAAGGGAAAAGGCGAAACGCTGCGTAGTGACGCAGGTCCTTGGTGTGACTTGCTCAGCACCCCAAGCGCTGCTGGTGACAGTTATTTTGCTTCTCCCTTCTCTATGCATCAGGTTATGAGCAGAAAGATCCTTTCAGTGGTTTCATACAGCCATTGGCCTCAAAGGTTACGGTCTTGCAATTATGTGTATTTCTACTTCCTGCCTCAGCACACTCATAATCAGCAACAAGGAACTAATATTTTCCTTTTAAAGTTATTCTTTGTCTTGGGTAAAAATCAGATCCAAAGTCGATGAGCAAGAAATGTAATTATTTTCTAAAACTGAACTTATTTTGTATTTCCAGAGCTCACGTCAGAGGGAGGGCGGTCCCAGTGACTTTGGGGTTCTCCTCCACCAAGGGTTACCTAATTACCGTTAAATACATATGGCTTCGCCTCTCCAGGCAATGCCAACCTGTTTCTAGTCCCTGCTTTTCTGGGGGAATACCAGGATAAAATACAGCCTTTCTATCAGAGCAAGCGTATATATTCTAGGTGAGCAGGGCCTGGATTCAGTCGTTCTCCTTTTTCTCCTCTCTCAGAAGCCATCTCTGTTGCCAGCAGTGTCCCAGTCAATACATTTTCCTGGCTAAGTTCAGCGCCTTCTTGTGTTTTTCTTCTCGTTCCAGTTATGCACCTTTTGTGGCCTTTCCTACATGAACCAAACACTGGGGATCACAGACTGGAAAGTTTGAAACCTAGAAGAGAACTCAGAAATAACTTCATACAATGCCCTTTACGGTGAGGTCAGCCAGGAGGGAGGGTGGAGTAGGACTATAGAAGGGTAGGACAAGAGAACTGCCTGGGGTGATTTCCATATCCTGACTGTGGTGGGGGTTATATGAATAAATATATATACCTGCGTTAGAGTTCATTGAACTATACACACACACACACACACACACAAATCACTTTTACTATATAATTTAAAAAAGAAAATAAACTTAAAAAATACAGAGCTAGCATGGCCGAGGCTTGGGATCCAAATCTTGGCCTCTTGAATCCTATAAAACTACTCCCTATAACAACTACAACTTAGTTGAAAAAGCCTGTATATTAATGTGTCTCTGCCATCTTGACCATTTAATACAAGTATCCTATTATTTATATATTTTTTCCTCTCCCAAGAGCTCAGCATAGTGTCTGGTACAGAGTAAGGGCTCAACAAGTATTTGTCGAATGAAGATGAATTAGCAATCTGCATAGAGGAAGCACCATGAAAGAATACAAGTGAGAGACCAGATGCACAAGTGGGGACGGCTTGGAGCTTCGGTCTCCTGTGCTCTATCTGCTTACTGCTCAAAGCCCCTGCCAGGTGGGGATTCCTCTAATCAAATGTACTAATAAAAAGTCAGTGCTAACAGAAACTATCATATTCTGTCCTTCAGCTGGGAGTCTTTCAAGTCACCCACAAAAATTTTTACTCTGACCTGTCCCTTGAGCTCTGGGCTTATATACGACCTGCAGTTTCAACAGCCCAATTTCCAGTCACCTCAAACTCAAAACACCGAAACAGAAGTGTTGAATTCCTATCCCCTAGGTAAAACTCCAAGCGAAACCAAATTGCCTCTTTCCCGTGTCAGTAAATAACACCAGCAGGCACCCAGTTGCTCAAGCCAAAAGGAAAACGTCACTCTTGACTCCTGCCATTCCTTCACCTTCCCACTGCCAGTCCACCCGCTGCGGCAGATCCGTCATCCTCTGGCCGTCCGTACCCCACGCCCCTCATCCTGGCCGTCCCCTCTCACTTGGAAAACTGCGAGAGTCTTCTCATCGACCTCCAGCTTCCACGCTTGCCCTGCTACAGGCCATTCTCTGCACAATGGACTGGTTTTTAAATTAAATTACATCAGGCAAAAAAAAAAAAAAAAAAAAAAAACCCCAAAAACTTAGTTTCCTTTCACGCTCAAAATATAATCCATTGTCAGGTCCTCTGTGAGTTGACCCTTTGCCCCTCTCTCCGATCTCATCTCCTTGTACTGTCCCTCTCACTCATACTTCAGCCACTTTTGCCTTTTTTTATTATAGATCAAATGTGCCAATCTCGTTCTTAGAGTCTCTGTCCTCATTTTTCCTTGCCCTGGACTGGGGCTGGCCACTTCTTTTCATGCCGGTCTTGCTTCAGATTTGTACCCCTGATAAGACTTCTTCCACCACCAACCCAAAAGAGCCTCTTTCAAATTAAAGAGTATTTGTTATTGTCATCAAGGAACCTGATATTTTTATTTATAAAAATAAGTTGTCTGTTGTCTTCCTCTGGAATATAAGCCCCATAAGTACCTTATAAGTACCATCTTTTCTACCTTATGCTCTGCTATGCCTACATGCCAAGAACAGCACCTATAGTAGGGATGCAGCAAATGTTTAATGAATTAATTAATTGGCGAGGAAATGCAGGCACTGCATGCAAGAAAAAGTGATGAGATATCCTGAGAAACTCTCAAAGGCTGCGTAAACTGGCTGATATATTCCAGAACACATTTAAAGGAACAATCCCTAAAGTACAAGAGATTTCAGTAGGGGAAAAAAAACCCAAAACAAAACCATCACTATAGCCCAAGGGCAAGAATGTCCTTCTCCTTTTGTTAAAACTTTAACACTCAATACCTAGGAACTCTTCCCTCAGCCCGTAGGGCCTTTCTCCAAGGTAAAGAGCATGGCAGGTATTCAGGGAATGAATCAGTGTGTTTACTGGGCCACAGTCCCAGAGACAGGCTACTTGTCTCCTCAGAGTTACAGCTATCTCCAAAACATGGAAAAGCTCTCCAACTGGCAATTTACATGGGTAAACTTAGCATATTGTACAATGTTGATTTATGGTGACAATTAAGAATGAATTACCTAAGTCTATTTCACCATTAGCATCCCTGGGGACAGGATAAATTTTAAATCTTCAGAGTGCTGCTCCCCTAACGGCCTGGATCTTGGCTAAAGATTTAGAGATTATAAATTTAACAAAGGATAGAAATTGCAAGAGAGTCTTAAACAGCAAATAGTGAGTTTAACCAGCACTGCAAGTTCTCAGCAAGATTTACAATGCCTCCCTGCCTAAGGCCAAGGAATCTTTTATTTTGAAGTTTATAGGCACTATCACTTACTGTTTTCATTCCAGATGTGAGAGTCTGGACCTTGGACGTGATTCTTTATGGAAGCCAATGGTCATTGCTTCAGCAAAACTTTCCTTCTAAGGGCCTTTTTGAGAAATAGTATAGGGACCAGGCAACCATTGCTGTCATTTCCAAAGGCCAAAAGAGGCACCTATGGCTTGAACAAGTTGCTTACCATACAGACCATCGGTTGGGTACTCACCTGACCAGAAAGCCCAATGGCCAGACTTCCGACACTCTGGCTTGAAAGACCCCGGGGGCTACGAGAGGATGGATTGTCACCTCAGGTCGGGCCGGGTCACCTTTGAGATCACCAATCACAGCAAAGGAACACTAGAAAAAACCAATTACTGTCTACTTGTAGTTGAACGACAGAGTTTGAAGGTCAGTTGTACCTAAGTCAAACTTTCCCAGAATCCAATCCAAAGATCACCTCCCTCACAATTATCTGGGGCTCTTTGAAAGGAAGTAGAAGTCCCTAGAGAAAGAAACGCCACACTTACAGAGCTACAGTCTTTGGGGGTGAGGTCTAGGAAGCTTCATTCTTCATTCTGCTCTGTACGTTATTCTTATACACACAAAATGCCAGGAAACCCTGATCGAGCGCTTTGGGGATGGAGGAAAGCTGGCCTGGAGGGACAATGCATCTTCCCCAGGCAGAGCTCTCACAGGGGCTCAGTGTGCACTGCTCTTTGTTTTCGGTTCCTTTCCTCTGAGAATGCAACCAGCATCAGGGCCTTGAAGAGAGAAACGGAGGTCGATTGCTGAGGAACGTTCATCTCTTCCGAGGTATTTACCCTTCACTGCACCACCCACTGGCACTGCAATATTTCTATACAACCCTGCTCACTTATCGCTTGAAATGATAGATCTGCAATATCCTGGGCACCTCACTAGATGTTAGAATATTTTCTGAGACTAAAATAACTTGAGAACTCAGGTAATGAACACCGAATAGAAGAATTTCAGGTATCACGGAGGCTGAGGAGGGGGAAATATTCTAACTCTGACTCTTTATAGGCAATACTACCTTATCCCCTCCCTCGCTCTCTCCCAAGAGAGCCATATAAAGATTCGTTCCCTCCACCATATATTGGTGCATGGAACCTGGATCTATCTAGGAGTGACGGTGTTTTGAAAAGAGAGAATCACCCATCAAATGCAACGTATATGATGTACACACACGCATACACATGTGCACAAAAATAAGCCAAGGAAATGGAGTCTTCTGCTTGGCAGGCACTGGCAAAGGATGGTGTCTTAGTGGGTATGGAGTTTACTCATTCTTGTCACCAGAATCTTAACTACAACAATCAAAAAGTGTCCAGAATACCAGACAGCCATGTATAATAACATAAATATTTCTCTTACAGAATATATTTTTATAGCATGAATTGAATATGATAGGCATAGTGGGATGATGATGTGGTAACGAACATTTGCTGGGAGCTTACTTGTACTTAAGAATTTTACAGGCATTGTGAGTGATTCTCACCACAATGCCAGGAGGTAGGTAATTTTTTATCTCCATTTTACAGATGAAGAAAAACAAAAAAGTTTAAGTAACACTACAAGATTATACATCAGAGAAATAAACTGGGATTTGAATGTATACAGGCTGACTCCAGGGGCAGTTTTTCCTATAAAACTGTAGATATTAAATGTTTTAGGTTTTGCAGGCCATAAGGTCTTTGTCGCAACTCCTGAACTCTGCCACTGTGGCCTGAAAGCAGCCATTAGACAACAGGTGGCTTATGCAAATGAGTATGACTATGTGCCAATAAAACTTTATTTATGGCACAGATATTTGAATTTCCTATAACTTTTATATATTGCAAAATATTAATTTTTTTTGTTTCTCCAACCAATTAAATATGTAAAAACTTTTGTTATGACGCCATCGATAAAAAAATGGGTGAGGAGCTGGATTTGGCCAGGAAGCTACAGTTTGCAGACCCCTGATCTATACCCCTTTCTAGTCATGGTATCTTGGGCAGGGTGCTTAACCCTCAGCTTCCTCATTCTTAATGACTAGCTATGACACCTTGATTGGCAGTGTGCAGTCAGTCATTTGCTCATCCACACGTTCATATTTTTACTTAGCAAATATTTATTGAACCATGCACTGGGCTAGATGCTAAAGATGCTAGATTCAGTCCCTGCCCTCACTAAGCTTATATTTCAATGGGAGTAACAGACAAACAAGCAAGTGTTCTACTTTGTGCAAGTGTGCGATGGTGAAGGACAGAGAGCTATGGGACAACTAACTCGAGAATAAGGAGCTCAGAATGTTTCAAAGGTGTCATGCGAAAATAGAGACTTTTTGGACATAGGGAGTCCCATACCAGAAGGAAGCCTGAACCCCTATTTTCACTTATCCTTCTTGGGTTTGGCCCTCCTGGAAGACTGATAAATTATCTTAATCACAGAATTCAGTCCATTGCTCTAATTCCTCAACAAAAGATATATTTGGGTGTTTTGGGGGGTTTTGGGTTTTGTTTTGTTTTTTATTGCTGTGTAACAAATTATTACAGACTTAGCAGCTTAAAACCACATACATTTATTATCTCAGTTTCCATGGGTCAGGCACCTGGACATGGCTTATCTGGCCCCTCTTCAGGGTTTTTTGAGTCTGTAATTAAGGTGTCACTTGGGCTACATTCTCATCTAGAGGCCTGACTGGAGAAAAATCGGCTTCTGAGCACATTCCTATTGTTGGCAGAATTCATTCTCTTGGGCTGTAGAATTCAAGGACGAGAGAAGAATGAGACTGTCCTCTCAGAATCATATAAATATAAATATTTATAAGTACAAATATAACAACATAATTAAGGGGGTGACATCACCCTTGCCATATAACATAGCTCAGTCAGGGAAGTGGTACTCCATCCATCACTTTTGCCACATTCTATTGGCTAGAAGCACATCACAGGGAAGGGCTCACCCACGACATTACACCCTAGATCACGGGGGTCATCTTAGCATTCTGCATCTGAAGCCTTCATCTGAAACACAGGACTGACAGTGGTGCCTGGATCACGGGGTTGTCTATATAGTTAAAGAGCTTGCAGCACTGCCTGGCACATAGGAAAGGCTCGTTATCGTTATCCTTATCATTTGCCACCACAGTTATTAAGAAGGTTCCAGCCATATTTCATGCAGCTCAGAGCATCACTCAGTCTCTTCAAGCTGACTTGGGATATTATTATGCAGAGAGCGACTCCTCTTCTTTATCTTCAGGGACTTCCCGCATCACACGGAGTCCACATTCCCTTTGACGTCTTGGAATCTTCGAGTTGGAGCTGCTGGCTCTGCGCCATCTCATTTTCTAGGTAGAAATGTTTCTGTCAGAGCTGGGTTATGTCAACTTTTGCCCATAACCTCTGAGCTCCCAGATTCCAAATGCTAATTTGCTTTGATTCAACGAATTCATCTCACAGTCTTTTATTGCCTGCCTAGTGAATGTCAAGTGTTATGCTTTCCCTTCAGTAACTTTGCTCCAACACGTATCCCCAGAATTTTCTAATTTTGCCTGCTTTAATTTGGATTCAGTGTCACTTTTCCCCCATTGTATTAAAGATTGGGTCCATTTTTAAAAGCAGTATCTACAGCTTTGAGGTGCTAGAGAAATAGTGTACCTCACTGACCCTCTCTTACACTGCACAGCAATGCATTGCCTAAGCTTTTCTCTCTCCCTCTCTTTTCCTACACTTTTTCCCATAAGTGAGATTCAAAATTGCTCCTTGCCTCCTCAGAAAAAATTTTAAAAAGCCCTCTGGTACTTCAGCTGACTCCCCTTTCTTTCTTCCTTCTTTTTCCTTTCTTTTCTTTTGGTGCAGGGGGAGCTCTGATTTCCGAGAAATTCTTTCTAAAAGATTTCACTCACACTGAAAGATTTAAGTGAGTGTTACTATATCATGATGATGATATTAATAATCACTAATATTGCTAGAACCCTAATTATATTCCAGGATATGTTCTGAGATCTTTGTACGCATTAACTCATTAGACCCTCACCTCAGAAATCCGAAAACTAAAGCGCAGAGAACTTAAGTAACTTGCCGAAGACCACACAGCTCCTAAGTGGCAGCAGGATTTGCACACAAGTTGTCTAATTTCAAAGCCTATACTTTTAACTGTTATGCTGTGCCACCTCTCTGCATAGACTTTGGGAAAATTTGAGGGGACTGTGATTCCACTTCCAAAAATAAACTTTGACTGCAAATGAGGGGCTGAGATAGTAAGAAAAAAAAGGGAGAGGGGGGAAAAGTATATCTCTGCTCTCCTGTGAAATGTGAGTGAGCGTCGGGGTACAGGCTCCTTCTCTAACACCTCAAAGAGCAGATATTACTTTTAAAAGCAGCTCAAATGAAGTTGAATGGGACAAAAGGTGATACTGAATCCAGATTAAAACAAAGAGAGAAGGCAAAGAAACAGTGACAAAAAGTGTTTGGGTATGGATTCCAGCAGAATTCATTCAAATCCTGGCGTGAGATTTAACATCCAGCTGAATGTTGGGGAACAAGAAGGTCGGCCCCAAAATTGCTTGACTAAGTAAATGTTTGTTCCTTACAGCAAGCTAATAATCACAAATGAATTCCTTTGTATTGATTAAAACACTTGTTCCTGCATATTCCAGAAAGCGATATTTAATTAACTTTAGTCCTATTGCTTTATACTTCTCAAGACAACAAAATAAGGATATAAAGTCATAAATAATATTTTGCTGGTTCTATTTTGCTCATTTGTTTGTTTTGTTGATTAGGTTCCACTTACAGGTGAGATCACATGGTATCTGTCTTTCACCGCCTGGCTCATTTCACTTAGCATAATGCTCTCCAGTTCCATCCATGCTAATATTTGATCGTTAAATATTACACAATAGCACTCGACATTACGCATTTCACTGTATTTCTTTTTATAAGGGATTAAACCTTCCCATGTTTTAACTTGTGATATTTGATGGGGATAACCATTCCATTCAATCAGTAAATGGATACTTATGTTGACAAGGATAATATCTGCTAAGCTTCCGTATGACGCCAGGTTCTGTGCTCAGCCCTGCATGTAGAATGAGTTACCTAAACCAGACCCAATCTTTACCTTCCAGTACTGAACCAAATGAGATTGCCAATATTCAACTATTTTTTATTTACAAGAATGGCAATTTCCTATGGTTCAACCTAATAATAGGGATATATAGGGTCCTGCAGAAGTAAGGCCTACTTGAATGTGGTTGGTAAGGTAATAATATGGGTGTAATAATTTATAGTTTTAATTTGAACATTTCATCTAAAATGTCATATGGTGTGCTTGAATGTGTTATTGTTATGTTACAGAATTACATGCTTATGATTTTGTAATAAAAGATTTTGTAATAAAAAGGGGTGTTATTTGTGCCAGACCCTGTATATTAAATGATTACATGAACAGAAGTACAATTATAATCTGAGATAAGAACCATAAAAGAAAAATATGGAATTCTATGTAAAATGAGGGGAAAGTGAGTAAATCCTGGTTTCGGAATAGTGTTGGAGGGATGCCTCTTCTCCAGCCTTATGTTGCTTCCCACGTGGAGAGAATTCCATTAACAAAACCCTCCCTCCTCCTCCCCAGGTGAGTTAGAGAGACGCTGCTGCTGAACCCCTGTTCTTCTTCCTTCCAGTAGTCGCCCACTGCAGAAACACCTGCTTTGCTTTCTTCTTCATGCCTAAGTTTTTCTTTTTCGCAAAAAAATACACATAATATAAAATTTACCATTTTGACATTAAGTGTACAATTCAATGGCATTAAGTACATTTACACCGTTCTGCAGCCATCATCACCATCCATCCCCAGAACTTTTTTCATCAGACCCAAGTTTAGATGTTTACCTCACGTATTCACTTGAAACTCTAGGGGGTGGACACTGTTATAATCTCGGCCTTACAGATGGGTCAGCAGAAGCTTAAAAAGGGGTCCGTCTAAAGGCCCGCAACTGCTAAGCGGCAGATCCTGAACTTGAACCCAAGTAGCATGGTTCCAGAATCTGCCCAATAAGCACTATTTGGCATTACCTTCCAAGTTATCATGAACAACAGAAATGGACTCTATTTAATTAAACAGAGAAAGGACTGTCAGAAGAGTCCCCAACAGCTCGCGTGGTCAAAGGAGAAACTGAAAATTAGTCTTCAAAAATGGGAAAGAATCAGGGAAATGAGATGGTCAAAATTATAGCGAAAACTTCACCCCAAGAAGAGTCCACTGAGAGTGTCTCTACCGCCCCCACAACCCACGCCTTTGTGTCCACAGCTCTCAGCTCGAGGTCCTAGAAAGGAGGATGGTATTGGCTGAACTTAGGTCTAGAGCCCATATTTTATCCTCCTGAAATCATGGAAAACAACCGTCTAGCCTTTTAGCTTCTGCAGCAGAAGCACCGACCAAGCACATCCCTCTCCAAGGCGGTCTGCGGCTGATGCCCAGGCAGGGCAAGCACCGCTTTCACAACTTTCTGCCCTGTTGGTGCACCCTCGCCCCTCATCTTTGCTTAATAATTCTGTTCAAACAGACTCTACATTTTATTTAACTTATTTTAAAAGGAAACTTTACATTACTGCTGAGACTATGAGTTTGATGTGCTAATTACGTTTTGTCTCCTAAGTCATTCAAATAAATATAAAACTCTGAAAGTTCACCCAGGAACCACCCGAGAGCATCCCGTACTCCAGGAGACGCTGCTCCACTATAAGGACCACCTTCTCATTTGCCATGAGGCTGTGATGATAGGGAGCAAACGATGAGGTCTAGAGAGACTACAGGAGGCTCAACATTTATCCCTAAAACTGAGAGTCAGGGGCCTCTGGGAAATCCTCCTTGTCCATCACTTTTCTTATTTGGCTTTAATCAAGCCCCATAGCTCCACTGCTTCCTGGTCCACTTGACGCCGGCATTGAGTAACAAAGACAGAATCAGGCACAGCCCTTCCTTGGGTGGCAGACGTGAGTGCCGTTCTCTGCGCTTCCCCACGTGCTATTTAGGCATAACATTTATTTTCTGTTAAGAAACAGAATTCAGTCTCTTAGACTCTCTCTAGTTCCTGTTTTCCAGACCAACAGACTGACCAAATAAACAAGCAAACACGAGTCTTACCCAAAAAAAAGGGGGCGGGGGGGAGAGGAAATGGGAAATAGAAGCAATTTTGTTTAGGAAATATAGTCTTTGACTTGCAGTTAAAGCGATGAGCAAATTTATTTATATAATATATATCCCTCCACCTAGGACTACCCTCACACCACAAGACTATAAATGCTGCAGAAAAACTCCCTTCTCTCCGCACAGAAAGTCCTGTAAACAGACCTGCTGTGAATGCAAAGCAGGACCCCAGGTGAAAGGAGAAAAAGGCCTTTGGAGGAATCTGAGGAGGAGATGCTGCGCATCCCAGCTCTGCACATATCCTCCCACCCTTCTTCTCCCTCTCCCTCCCTCTCTCTTTCTCCTCCTTCTCCTTCTTCTCCTCCTCCCCCTCATCCTCGACATCCTCCTCCTTCCTACCTCTCCTCGGGAAGGCGGATGAGCTGGCAGCCTGGAGAATCCTGGACAGAGCTCCAGAGGTGCTGCTCTGGAACAGGAGCTCTCATGCTGGTTTCCCTACGCTGAGGCCACTGCTCTCAGCACCTCTGATCTTCTGCCCCAGAAGCGGACAGGCCACAGGAATTTATCTTGGAGCAGTTAGTCATAAACCCCCCGCCTTAATATAGTGGTCTGAATTAGATAATCAATTAATTACTAAGTCATGCTGCTCTTGACTAATACATATGGCAACACAGCAAGATACTGGAAAAGCACAAGGGAAATGAAGAGAGTGAGAGGCTTTCTCTGCAAGACAGGAGTGTTTACTTGGAGAGCAGCAGCAGTTCGGCAAACGTCTGTGTATTCAGAATGCAAGCAACCAGGGAACTCAAAATAAGCGGAAAGGTTTCTTGGAATTTTGAAAGAATAGTTAATGCTCGTAACCATAAGGTACTCAGGCCTTATGAGATCTTGACGTTCTCTCCAAATCAAAAGGAGGTGTTTTTCCCCCTATGGAGTTTTAGAATAAAATGTGTTCCAACTTTCTGAAAATTAGCAATGAGGGTATTTTCTCTGGGGCCATTCTCAGTTACCGTGGATATTCTGTCCAGCAAATAACCTACTTTTCAACGATTCCAAGGCATGGGGGCTGAAGGCTGAAGGAAACAGGATATAAACCATTTCCTGGGTTTACACGAGGAAGGCTGTGTTACAGTTTAAAGAACATGGAACTTGGGAGTCTAGAAAACTGGGGAAAACTGGGTGGGAACCCCGGTTCTTCCACTTATTAGAAGAGAAGTGTCACTTTCAGGGCCCAAGTCTCAGCTTCCCAATCTGTACAAAGGGGAAATCATTTTATCTTCACAAAGTGGCTACAGATGAAATAAGAAAGGGTGTGTGTGAGTGCTTCTCATGGTATAAGCGCATTGAAATGCAAGGAATAATTACTGTCACTTACAGCAACAGACACTCAAGTTTGAATTATGCCCTCATTCTCTGTCTCCTTCCCTCCCTTCTCTTCCTCCTGGGGAGCATAATGATATTGGTGATAACCACTGCTCATGGAAATTACACCTCTGCATTAGTTCTTCCTTCAGAATAAATTTCAACAAAATCCATTAAACTATTTTAGGTAACATGCCTACTTTTAAAATGTTGTTAATCCCTATTTTATTTCAAGATGTTGGTCTAAGGACAAAAAAGCTCGACTTTAGACATTTTGTGATGCAGCTTGATAGGGAGGTGGATTTCACTAGACATAGCCCACTCCCTTCAAATTGTCAACAGAGAGACAGAGAGAGAGAAAGCTGGACAACCATGAAATATCCAGCAACTAGGTCAATGTCAAGATCTTTAATGTGCTTTAAAAGGCTGTAATAAGAAGAGAATGTTTTGCCCACAAACTCAGTATCCACCCAAATGGCAAGTTTATACTCTGCTTAGTGTCAAGGAGTGGAAATGTTTTAAAACTTTTCCTTATTATCCCTTGAGTCCTTATGGAATAAGCATTGGAGACATACATGACAGATGATGACAGATACATAGATGGAGAGACAGATGCTGCGATGGAGTCGGATAGATCCTTTCTTTCGTTCACAAGGGGACACAAGACAATGGGACTGAAGAAGAAAAGTGTGCAATATGGCTGACTTAGAAGGAACCTAAAAAATAATCTTTAGCCCACCTTTTAATTTTTTTAAATAAGACCCACAACGGGTACATGAAAAGGTGTTCAACATCATTAATCATCAGAAAAATGCAAATCAAAGCCACAATGAGATATCACCTCATACCTGTTGGATGGCTGTTATCAAAAACCAAAACAGAACAAATGCAGATGAGGACGAGGAGGAAAGAAAACCCTCAGGCACTGTCAATGAGAATGTAAACTGGTAGAGCCACAGTGGGAAACAGTATTGAGATTTCTCAAAAAATTAAAAGTAGAACTACCACATGACCTAGCAATTCTACCTCTGGGTGTATGCCTAAAGGAAATGAAATAATTATTTCAAGAGATATCAGTACTCCCATATTCAATACAGCATTATTCACAACAGCCAACATGTAGGAATGACCTAACTGTCTGTTGATAGATGAATGGGTCAAAAAAAAAAAAAGCGATACATACATATAATGGAATGCTATTTGGCCTTAAAAAAGGAAATCCTATCATTTGCAACAGCATGAATGAACTTGGAGGGTATTTTGCGAAGGGAAGTATACCACAGAGAGAAAGACAAACACTGCATGGTATCACTTATATGTGTAATCTTAAAAAAAAGAAAGTCGAACTCATAAAAATAGAAAAGTGGTTGCCAGGGGCTGGTGGGGGTGGGGGAAGATCAAAGAAATTGGTAAAAGGGTATAAACTTTCAGTTACAAGATGAATAAGATCTGGGGATCTAATGTAAAACTTGGTGACTATAGCTGATAACATAATATTGTATAATGGAAATTTGCTGAGAGAGTAAAACGTGAATGTTCTCACACAAAAAATGGTAAATATATGAGATGATGGAAGTGTCAATCAATTCAATGGGGGAACTCTTTCACAATGCATATCAAATCAAGGTGTATACTTTAAATAGCTTATAATTTTGCCAATTATACCCCAATAAAGCTGGGAAAAAATCTAAAAAGTAAAAAGGAATTAATTTATCCCAGGTCACATAGCCAGTCCTGCAATTATTGTTAATAGTAGCTAACATTGCCCGGGTTAGTGTGGTTCAGTCGGTTGGGTATCATCCTATAAACCAAAAGGTTGCAGGTTTGATATCCAGTCAGAGCACATGCCTGGGTTGCAGGTTTGGTTCCCAGTCGGGGCATGTGCAAGAGGCAGCCAATCGGTGTTTCTCACTCACATCAGTATTTCTCTCCCTCTCTTTCTTCCTACCTTCCCCTCTAAGCATGTCCTCCAACGAAGATTAAAAAAAAAAAAAAAAAGTAGCTCACGTTCCTTAGGCACCTACCATGTACCAGGTTTCACACTAAGCTCTCTATGTGTGATATCTCATTTAATATTCTCAGAACAATCAGAATACCATCTTGCTGACAAGGAAACTGAGGCTCAAGAAGGGAAGGCGACTCACCCAACGTCACTCAGCCGGTAAGGCACAGAGACAGGATTGGAATCTGAGACGAACAACGAGCTACACAGAGCCCAAGACTCCTTCTGGTTTCCAACCTAGCACAAGTTTCCCTTATATATCTTAACCTGAAATTTTAATCGAAAATGTTTCTTTCATTCTAGCAGTAAGTGGAAAATTCTCTTTTTCTTAATGAACATATGGAAAAAATAATCATCTCCTCAAATTGCACATTCCCTTTTTCCTGGTAATGTCTATTGCAAGCACCGAGGGCTAGTTCAGCTGGGGCCGGGCTGCTCCATAAATAAGCCGTGCCCTGGCTGAGTCTGTGCGGCTGTCACCGTATATAAAATAGAAGAGACCGTGTCAGAGAGCAGCCAGCACTCACCTCCTTGAACACTTGTTTCCAAATTGCCCTTGACAGGTTACGAGCAGAGTGTTTCAAAGGGATGCATTAAATATCGGCACAAGTGCTCTGAGAGTCTGCCCTTCTACTTCCTGGGGCTGGCACTTTGATTTCTTCCAGTTCCATTTGATTTTGCCTTTACTACCAGAAGGAAGGAAGCCAATTGCAACTCCTGGGGCAGCTGGTCTGCCTGCAGCGTTCCTCTCCTGGCCTCTGAACAGCAGGAGAACAGAGCTATGAGCTGATGAGGTACACGGTCTCCAAGGCTAAGAGATGTGGGTTTGAATCCGAGCTCTACAATTTACCAGTCACGTGGCCCTGGGCAACTTCCTGATCCTCACAGGCTTTCAACTATGGAATAGGGATCATGCTGTCCTCCAAAGGCTGTGGTGAAGATGACGGAAGTATGTTAATAACAGCTAACTGTTATTCAGTACTCACCGCATACCAGGCTCTTCAATAAACACTGAACATGTAAGTTTTACTCGCATCATTCTCATCAAGAAGTTGGCGATATTATTATCCCTATGTCACAGATAAGGGAAACTGAGGCATAGAGGTCATGTAACCAGCCCATTGTCTCATAGCAAGCTTTGCACCAGGCAACCTGGCTCCGTGTCAAAAATCCCTTAGTGAACACAGCTAACAGGGTGCCTGGCACATAACAAGTGCTCAATAGATTTTAGTTACACTTTGTCACTGAGCTGCCTCCGAATTGCTCATCTGTTTAGAAAGGACAATCAACAACGGAATTACCATTTATATACTACAGGTTTGTGCCAGAGGCTTTACTTATATTTTCTCATACAACTATCACAGAATATTATATGCTAAGTCCTGTTATCCACGTTGAAGGTAAAGGGAAGCCATGGCTCTAAAAGACCAAGAAATTCTTCCAAGGCAAATAGGGGCGCGGGGACTGAAGTCCAGATCTGTCCAACTCTGAGTCCACATCACCCTGGCAAGCCCTTGGAACATACACCATCTAAATCAAACAGACCCTTTCTGCCTGCCCATTTCATCGTGGTGACAACACCTGTGAGACAACGCTTCTCAAACATGACTATACACGCAAATCACCTGGAGGTCTTGTTAAATGCCGGTTCTGACTCATCAGGCCTTAGGTGGGAACTGAGGTTCTGAGGCTCTAACGAGCACCCAGGCGATGCCACTGATACCGGTTTATGAACAACACTTTGAATAGCAAGGAGGTAAGAGAGCCTTTCAGCTCCTCCATGTTTTCTCACTCCTTGCCACTTGAGTCTCCAGAGGCTTCTACGGGTGTAGAATTGCAACTGAGAATTAGTTTTGCCTTCTTTAGCTCAATGGAGTAAGATTTTCCAAACCACCTCTGCCTCCCTGCCCATGCCAGCCTCACCACCACCATAACTATAATGTACACACACGTTCCCTCTCTCCCTCCTTCCCTCTCTCTCTCTCTCAACCTCTCTTAGGTTTACATGTCTTTCGTCACATGGTTGTTGCACACATTTCATATTAAACTGTTCCAAGGTCAAATGAAAACTCAAATTATTACTGGGCATATTCAACTCCAAAAGGGAAATTTCATCACAAGGCAAAAGGCAGCAGCACCAGCAATTTACCAATAAATAATGACTTAAGTAATGATAACGAGCCCGATGGCACTCGGCTGTGCTACATGGTTAACACCTGTCACAGAAGAGTCCCTTTCCCATTCTCAAATTTAAACCTAGAAGTACTTAAGGGGCTCTTCATAAAACAGTCTTCCCTTGCTAGCCTACAGTTTCATAGCTGCTGCCCTTCCAGTCCAGCCTTGTTTCCCTACAGGTTCCCCAAGACCCTCTTTGCCCAGTTGTGCAGGTCTCTCAGGTCCTCGACTGCTGTGATCATTCTTATTTCAGGGCCTTTGACAATCCTCTTCCCTCTTTCTGGGTTCTCTTCTGCCATCTGTCACTCCCTGGAGATCAGCCTGCCTCCCAGTCCAGAGTGTGCCTCCATAGGGCAGAGTCTGGGTACAGGACACACTCATTGACCCTGGTCATCATTCCAAGAGGTTGACTTCATAATCTCTCCAGGTGGAACAAATGTTTTTGGTGACCCGACGGGAAGCAAAGAAAGTGATCAAGGTGAAAGAATGTGATAATGGCTAGTAACCCAGGCCAATTCACAAAAGCCACTAGGATGACCTCTGTTGTCACTCAGTCAAGGATCTCCTTCATGAGTCAATGTCAAGAGGCAGGGCAAGTGAAACACTGTGGACTCACAAGCATTGCATTTGTATATGTTGGTGGAAACAACACTAGTGGAAGAAGTAATAGGGATATACCACCACCAAGAAGACCTTGCACATAAAACTCAATGTAACCCCTCTTGGTCACAATTCAAACCTCTTGTATGATCTCCATTATTGTCCTCTAAGAACTTCCCCTGGATTCGCCTCTCAATGACTTTCTCCTTCTTGTGATTGTGAAAATGTCAAAACTGCAATATCACTTCCTCTCCATTGTGCTCGAGTCTTCAAGCATCTCTCCAACAAAGACTTAGTCTTACTGACCAGAAGATGTTTGCCTAATTCTACTGATTCAATATATGCTGTTTCTAATAACAAAATAAAATATACAAAATAATCCCTAGCACACAGAATCTCTCCTAGTTCTCATTTATATGTTTCCTAATAATTATTATTATAAACAGATACTTGATATGTGATGATAAAGTGCTAATCTAAGCACTTTAAATATACTAACTCATCAAACTTCAGAATAACTCAAGAGGAAGGCACTATTACCTTCTCCATTTCACAAATTAAGAAGCTGAAACATGAAGAGGCGAGCTGATTCACCCAACGTCAAGCAGATAGGAAGTAACAGCGCTTAAATTTGAGCTCAGGCTGCCCGGACCACACACGCTTAGACCCCTACACAACGCTACTCTTGTTTGCAGGATACACAGCCATGCTTACCGCTTAACCTAATAATTTCTCCTTATGTTAATTCATCTGTCTCTTGGTCAGCATGTCCTATCGGCGTCATATGTTGTTTCAAATGCTGTGGAAAGTTGAAGAAAAAAGAACACTGGGCTGTGAGAAAGAGAAACAACAGGGATCTAATTTCGATCGGGAGAGTGAAGGAGGCATTCGCTGAAGAATAAAACTTGAACTGGGTCCTGAAGAATGAGAAGGGACCAAGAAGGTGAGACCTGGAGTGGAAGAATGTTCTAAGAACATAGCCAAACCCCAAAGGCAGGAAAGTGATTGGCACCTTCAAGGAACCAATCTAAAACCTTTGTGGTTGGACTAGAGTAAGAGGAAAGTGGTGGGTTGTGGGCAACTGTTTCGCAAAGTGTGACAGTGAAGCGGGACCATGAACCAGTAATCAGAGAGATGTGGAATTGGGAACTATTTTTGTTTCAGGGATAGGCATTGGAATGTTTAATGGGTGACTGCATAGAGAAGAGACTTAGACGAAGACCAGAGAAGGAAATAGTGTGGTATTAAGAGCTCCCCAGGTGACTCCAGTGGGGGGCCTAAGCCTCACAGGTGAAATGAGTACCAGCAGGTGTGATCCTCAGGGAAACTTGCCCGAAGGATGGAATATTGCAATGGGGGTGGGGGGACAGAATGTAGTGAAAAGGAAAGAAGGGAAATGAGGGAATCCCTCAACCCTAACACCAAATCTGTTTTCTCTGCAGGTCCTCTTCCTACCTTGTCCTTCCATTGCTCATAATGGAAGTCTATTGAATGACGGAACCACAGATAACAAAGCTGCTCATCTGACACTGAAGGAACTAAGGATCAGAGTGGGTGAGCCACACAGCCAGATGGCTACATGGTTGGCTGTCTCTGCTGCTTCTGCCCACAGGAAACTCTGAAGGGGT
Source organism: Mormoops blainvillei (assembly GCA_004026545.1). Lineage (NCBI taxonomy): Eukaryota > Metazoa > Chordata > Mammalia > Chiroptera > Mormoopidae > Mormoops > Mormoops blainvillei. The sequence continues at coordinate 100,951 of PVJD01002852.1, read as the reverse complement.
GTGCAGCAGAGAAACAGCAATCCAGCCACGGAGCCTCAATTCACACGGATCCCCTTTAACAGGTCTTATTCGGGCAATCTCATAAAGCTGCAGACTAGAGCTCCTCTTTCTTTTATACTGGAAGTGTCAGGAGCCTCTCGAGCCATTGATTTGATGGAGAGGTTGCTAAATGTTACGGCAAACGGCCACATCAATCTGGGTAATAGCTGAGTGTTGGTGTCTGCTGAACCCTAAGACCTCACCAACCTGCAAGGAAAAGTTTTCCTGACTTTCAGATCATGGCCTGCATAAATATCAGGAACAGGGTGGCCACGTGCTGCAATGGACTCTGGCCTGGATATAAGGGGTGTTCTAGCTTAGCCCGGATTCTGCTGCCAGCTTGTGCGGCCTGGAAGAAATCACTTATTCTCTCCGGGGAAGCTTTTACTAGGAGGGAAAAGAGCCTGATATAAATATCCCCAAACACGTGCACATAGACTTTAGAAGCAAGCGCATCCTCTCAGGACTGGGTGTTGCCATGAATTCCTTCACTCCTCTGTCAGCTAACTGTGGCTGCCATACTGCTTACCACTATGTAACAACCATGAAATCCCAGGGGTGTGCAATAATCAGAATTTACATAGTTCATACATCTGCAACTCCACTGACGTCGGCTTGGCTGGGCTGGCCGATTTAATCTGGGTTTGGTCAGGGTAGCTGACTGCTCCATGGGTGTCTCGTCATCTCCTGGCTCTGGCAGACTAGCCCAGGTATCTACTTCTCATGGTGGCGGCAGAGGTGCAAGAAAGCAGGTAGAAACACACAAGCCCGCTTAAGGCTTAGGCTCAGAACTGGCACTCTGCGATTCTCACACTACTCTGTTGGCCAAAGCAGCCATCCACTTGGGCAAACCCAGAGTTAAGGGGCAGGAAGATATACTCCATTCCTCTAATGCAAGGAGCTACAAAGTCATGTGGGACAGGGTATGCACAGAGGGAAGAGCCAGTGAATTGCTCCACCTGCCACCCTAACAACCAGGCCGCTGTCTTCCCAACTACATAGCGCCCCCACCTGGAATGAGTCACCACCCACCTATGTAAGCTACCTATTCTACAAGTCCCAGGCCAACAGCCCACCTCCTCCCCCATGAAACCTTCTCCAGCCCCAGAGTTGGCCACTTGGGCGCTGTCAGTCCTCTGGTTTGAGGTATGTGCCTCCTATCTCTCTGGCCAGCTAGTGACTGCCTCCTCGAAGACCATAGGAAATATGTCTGCTTCAGAGCCCAAGATGCTAGCCCCACAGCTGGAGCTCAGTCAACAGGGGTTGGTGGGTGGATTAGGCTTGTGTGAAGGGGATGTGGTGTTGGTTCTTACTTTCCTAAGAAGGGGAGGAAATATTTATTATCTCTGACAGAACTGCCTTACCTAAACCCCGTGGGGAGCCAAATGGTGTGATTCCTCTTGTGGGATCATTGAGTTAGAACCAACCTGTGGTTCACCTGTGGTCGCGGTACTTTCTCACAGTGGCCCCACAGCAGTGCTGCTTGTGCATCAATTATCACGAGGTCCCCTTCAGCTGGTACAAGAAACTTCATTCTCCTGAGAGCCCAGACCTAAGCCATGCTGTGGGGCCAAGGAGCAGGCTACATAGGGCCCCTCTACAGGGTCCTGAATCTCTCATGTCAACCACATTACTCAAACTTTTCTCACTGAAGAACAATTCCCTCTACAAAATCAACAGCTGCATAAAGATCCACACACCCAGACCTCAATTTAGATTTATCCAATCTATACCCAACCACAAATTTAATCTTTTAAAAGTGAGAAAATTAGGTAGAAGAGAAAACAAAGGTAGAGTTAAAAAAAAAAATGAAGCCAAGAGCATGTCTAACACTCACAATTAATTACATTGCACCCTTAATAATACCCAGCTTTCGGGAAGCTGGCAGGAGTCAACGATAAAACGTGTGCATGGGAACAGTGCAGCTTCTGCCACAGAGCCCAGTGAATGATCTCCTTTCTCCCACTCTTTGGATCTTCCTTATCAGGCTCCTTCATTCTCAAGGTCTCCCTCACCTCTGGCTACAGGACTACGCCTGGTGGGTCTCAAAATAAACAGTCTGATCCCCCCATAGATGCCTTATCATCTTCTGGGGCCACTCAGTGTTCTGTTCTGCCAGTTTCTTCAAAGTCAGAAGCAGCCCAGCCTCCTGCACACCAGGCCATAGATCCTTTCCTCCTCTCCCTGTTAAGTGCCCTGGGAACACTTTGCACACACCTCTCAGCAGCACCTGTAGCAAACGCTGTAGACCTGCGAGCAGAATTCATTAGCTCCATAAATGTTCACCCTCCTCAGGACTCCTGTTTCCCGAGGCATCTGCGGGCTCTGGCAGAGAAAAGAGTGAGAGAGTCCAACATCCCCTGATGCCCAGCCGTGGCTCCTGTGGTCACCTGGACCCCATCAAAGCGGCTTCCTGGTTTTGCAGGCACGAATCGGAGGCTGACAGAGACACTTCAGGCCTGGCCGTGCCGCTCTGCTCAGAGTACAATTTAGCACATGTTTTCCACACTATTCCGGAAAGTGGAGACCTACAGAGATTTGGTAATTGGCATCCCAGGTCCTAGCACGCCCTCAGCCCCGCAGAGTGCCTTGTTGCTCTAATTGCTTGGAGACCCATTTTCATATCCCAAGACCAAGAGCCAAAGACTGTAATAACCTGAAGGCAAGAGACACTAAACTCTCTCTTCGCCTCTGCTCTGGACAGAATGAAGTTTTCTCCTGGGTTGGCCAAAAAGTCCGTTTCGTTTTTTCTGTATGATGGCTCTAGTTGTGCTTAGCTGTCTTTCACTTCTTTTGAAAGAATTTTGTTAGATTGTATTGTGACAGCTTTCGTATCAGCGTGAATTTAAAAAAACATCAAAAGTTGGTAAATTTTTGCACATTTTAATATTGAAGATGGAAGAAAATACATAATATTTTCAGCATATTATGCTTTTTTCTTTCAGAAAAGGTGAAATCGCAACTGGAATGCAAGAATAAAAAAAGTAATAAAATGAAATAAAAACATGTGTGCTGTATACGGAAATGGTGCTGTGATTGATTGAACGTGTCAAAAGTGGTTTGCGAAGTTTCTTGACACTATTGACATTTTGGCCAAATAACTCTTTGCTGTGGGGCTCTCTTAGGCATTGGAAGATGTTTAGCAGCACCCCTGGCCTTTACTAACTAGAAGCCAATAGCGGGAGAGAGCCGACATACTCAAAATACTCAAATCAATAAAGTTATTGGGGAAAATGAGAGCTGTGTCTTTTATTTTACAGAAAAAATTAAACACATTTTTGGCCAACCCAATATTTCAGCTGTAGCGGCAGGGCAGGGTCATCCTAGGGACACCTGTGATCTAAGAAGGATGCGTAGGTCAGGGTCCACAGGAAGGACGGATGCATCAGGGTTACCCCAAAGTAGAATGGGCTGGCTCAGGAGGTTGTGGGGATACTAGGGGTTCAAACTGACTCCCTCTGTCAAGCTTGAAACCTAGGCATTATATATAGTTCTTCTCCCTATCAGCCTCACTGACTCATCAAATCTTCAAGTCCTGACAATGTTAACCTGCTAAATAGCTCTTGAATCTCGCCCCTCCTCTCCATTTCCGTAACCACAGCCTCAGTTCATCTCTTATCTAGACTATTCTCTGAACTCACTCTCCCCTTGCCCCCTTTGACTCCCCAGCCCTCTAAACCAGGGATCAGCAAACTACAGCTCATGGACCAAATTGGGCCTGTCATCTGTTTTTGTAACTAAAGTTTCCTTGGAACACAGTCATGCCCATTTACTTGCACATTGTCTGTGGCTGTTTTTTATGCAACAGTGTTGAGTAGTTGCAAGAGACCATGTGGCTCACGAAATAAAGAATAGTTACTGTCTGGTCTTTTAAGAAAAAGCCTGCCAAGCTCTGCCCTAAGCCACCCCCAGTCACTTATCGCAGTCAGGGTGCACCAGCCGTCGTCCTCCCTGCCCAGCGTGAGAACTCGGAATTCCTCGGCACACGCAGCGCCCTTTCTGAATCACCCCTTAACTACGTCAGGAGTTGCACGTTGGCAGCCCGCAGATTTCCTGTGGTGTATATCTTTTGGAGTCTAAACAAAGTTGAAAATATTAAATTAATTGCTAATTTTTGAAAATTATAAAATTATATATCAAAATGTACACAATGACTTATCTTAAAAAATAGGAAACTCTGGCAACAACTGGACTCCATTTCCCAATGACCTCTATCAGCCGGAGTCCACGGCACCCGCCCCCACTGGACGGCGCCTGCGCTCTCCGGTTCACCAGACTCCACCCGCCCCAGGGCCATAACCAGGCTTGCGTCACTCGTGTCAGTAGGCATCTGACAGCCCCTGGCCTGCCTTCTTTCTTTATCCACCAGCCCTCTCCCTGGAACTATTTCCTACAGTTATACCAAGAGACTGAGTTCCCAAAGGAGCCGTGCTCTCTCCCAGCAACCTGCTTCCGCACAAGCTGTCCCCTTGTTTTATACTTCTAGGGCTGCCATAACGAAGGACCACAGACTCGGTGGTTTATACAACAGGAATTCATTTTTTTCTCACAGCTCTGGAGGCTGGAATCTAAGGGTACAACAGGTTGGTTCCTTCTGAGGCCTCTGTCCTTGGCTTGAAGATGGCCGTTTTCTCCCTGCAGCTTCACATGGTCTTCCCTGTGCATGTCTGTGTCCTAACCTCCTCTTCTTATAGGGACACCAATCAGACTGGATCAGGGCCACCTATGGCCTCATTCCATTAATCATCTTTTAAGGACGCTGTCTCCAAATACAGTCACATTCTGAGTTACTGGGGGTTAGGACTTCAACCCGTAAATTTGGAAGAGACACAATTCAGCCCATAATACCTCTCTCCCAGGAATGTCCCCCCTCACCTTACTCACCTAATAAAGGCTCCCTCTTTAAGAATCAGACCAAGCACCACCTCCCTGGTGAGGCCTCCTCAGAAATCCCCTGCAAAAATCCATCTTATATTTCTTTGTAACTTGTGCACACTTTCACTAGAGAACTATCACCTCGCCCTGTAATGATTTAATTTCCCTTTTTCTCCCATTGAACCAAGTGCTTCTGGGGGAAGTAACTATTCTTCTTCATCTTTATTCATCCAATAAACATCTATTAAGGCCTCACCATGTGCCAGGCACTCCTGACGCCACTGAAGATTCAGCTTCGAACAGGTGGCCCAAGTCCCTGCCTGCAGGGAGTCTATATGTTAACGAGGGGAAAGGTCAATAAGTACAGAAACAAAAGTGGTAAATCTCGCAGCACCACGCTTAGCTCATTGCAGGTGTTCAAAAGGCCCTGGATGCACGCTGTGGGGGAAACGTAAGAGAGATGGGTCTGGACATCGTGGAACATTTTCAGACATGGACTTCTGTGATTTTCTTTGAGTTGCGGAGGCAGTTATCATGTAAGATGTCAGGCAGCCTCCCCTTGTCCTGAAAGCTAGTGTCACCAGCCTGGATCACTGTGTCCCAATATCTCTCCTTAAATCATGGGACCCAAAACCATCCCTAGGAAAAGACATGAGACAGAGACCACCAATGTTTTCCATTGCCCCTGATTCAAACCTTGCAGAGCCAAGGTCTGGTTGCCAGGGGTCAGACCCCATAGACAGGCTATAGTTTCCTGTGTGCAACTTTTGGGTAAATTTGTAAAGGAAATGGGAGTAGGGCAGGTGACTGGGCCTAGGAGGACCCCTCCATGTAAATGACACTCATTTTAGGAGCATCACAAACCTTATTAGCCTGTAAAGAAGTGATGGACAGTTTCTAGAAACTCTCTAGTAATACATGAGAAGCGGTATAAGCCACACTGGGATCCCTGCCCTGCTAAAAGCACAAAGCCAGTGGGAATTCAGTCTAGCCACCCATAAGACCCACTCTTCCCATTTTCCATGATTTTCTTAAAGTGCTTTTTGGGTACAACTGTATGTATTTTTAAAAATGTCTATCACAGAAAAATATTTAAGTGGATTAGAGTGTAGGCATAAAATTCACCCATGGAACTCTGTGTCCTTACATACTTATTCATACCCATAAAATTCAGAATCATTTTTGGCATATAAAAATTTGTTAAATTTACAGATTAATGTTAAATTTATAGGTTAGCAGGAATTGACTTAAAATGTTAGGCATCCCATTCTAGAACATATCTACTGGTCTTTTACAATATTTGGCATGTTTTAGAAATATAATCCAATATGTCCAGCCTATCGATTGCCTATTGCTAGGTACCGTATATTGCCGGTGACTGCTCTCAATGAAATCTTTTAAAATTATTATATTTTCTACTAGATTATTGTTGGTAAAGAAAAGGGAAAATTCTGACAAACTAGTGAATTCTCTTATTCCTTCTAATAGTTTTCAGTTGGTTTTATGAGCTTTTCTATGTAGACATGCCTATGCCTATCATTGTATGTAATGATTACTTTGCCATGTTCTTTCCAGTATTTATCCATAGTTCGTTTTCTTCCATAACGGCACTGGAGAGCAACCCAAAGTACTTGCAAATAGCAACAGAGAGAGTAGTTTCTTCCCATATTCAGCGGAAATGCCTGTAAGTGTCTCTCTGCATCAACAGCCATAATATTCGTTGGCTGTCCTATATCGGTAATAGATGTCAGGTTTTATCAAATAGTTTGAGGACTCTACAAGATGATCTTAAGATTTGTACGATACTATTTTTTCTGCTATAGATTTCCATAATACTTTACTTTCCTGTGTTGCAGGCCCAGCAGTAGAATTGCTGGATCAGAGATACAAACATTTGAAGGCTCTTTATGCACTTTGTCAAACTGTATCCCCAAATGATCAAGCCAACCGACACTCCCTCAGCAGCAGGTGAAAACGCCCATTATACTAAATTCTCACCAGCACCGTGTTTTAACAACTAAAATGTCTATTGACCGATGCAACTACTGAATGTCAGCTGTAAAATACACAAGATATAACACTCCCTCTTTCCTACTGCAACACTTAAAAAATAATTGTTGGCCCCCCTGTTTATGGCACCTGCAGACATTTCATAAAGATTTTATGAAGCCCTTAAGAAATACCTGGTGCAATAACTGAGAAACATTTTGAGGTCACAGAACTATAATTATCTGAGAAAGTTATGGACCCTCTTCACCGCCCCAAATGTGCATTCATGCAAATTTTCCCCATAAATTTCCAAAGATTCTCAGATCTCCTAAAGCTCATCAGTGGGGGGTCACAGACGCACAACACCGACACTCATCTGACCGGCCCCAGTGCCTCCATTTTGCAGGCAAGGAAAACTGAGGCCAGAAAAATTCTGCTTCAGTTAAAAATTAAAATAAAGCAAAAATTTTTTTACTTGTTTTAAAGGTCTTTTCTAAAACTAATTGGAGGAGAAAAGCTTGTATTGGTTTTCTACTTTTAAAAAAGGATATTTTCATTGTGCAAAAGGAAACACTTTGGGAAACGGCAGCATCAGCAAACTAGCCGTGAGGATTCCTGCGGCGAGCACTTCGAGGGGCCCACGTGCATGCTCATGGGGCTGGGGAAAGTGCACTTGAGCAGGAATGAGAAGATTCAGGGTCTGGTGCCAAAAGGCCAGAGAGTGAGGCTCTATCCTCAGATAACTCATAAATCCTGTGAGGCTCCCTTTTCATATCTGCAAAATAGGGAACGGCATTGTATGAATATGCTGCGCGGGGTTCTGTGTGTGTGTTGAAGGCTGTGTGCATGTGTGTTTGCAGTTATGTGAGGGTGTAGGTTGCATGGGAGAGAGCTGTGTGTTGTCTGTGATTCTGGGCTTGGGTTGTGTGTATGTATTTTGTGTGCGCGTGTGTGTGTGTGTTGGAAATAAAGCTAAAGGTGAGGCTGAGCCAAACTGGGGATGGCACAGTAGATGCCGTTGGTACCCACTGGTAGCCCTTCTTCGGTGCAAAGCACCTGGCCTCCAAATGCCCACACGACACTGCTTTGCCTGAGGACCTTCTCTGGAGCTGGGTTCCACTCTGGCTCCACCCTCAGCAGCTAGAAGTGCCACTGAACTCATGCTCCCCACCTTCAGAGGTCCCCAATCAATGACTGATGAGGGCTGGAGAATAAGTACCCTGGTTCCCTCACCCTGGGGAAGATGACTCTGAAGTGCGTGCTCTGCCACCTCCCCAGCAGGGTCCTCCCCCAACAAGTGCCCACGGCGCTAACGCACATGCTTGGCAGTGACCCTTTGTTGGTTGTTTCCCGTTCCCTGAATCACTTTCATGCTCCTGTATGGGTTTTCCTGAGATCCTTCCCAAATAAGTGACCTGTTCTGGTCCTTTTCTGGGTAAACACAAGCTAACACTGCCTTCCCAGCCATGCTGAACTTGACACTGTGGGCAATGTATAGCTGTGAGAGTCGTCCATAAGGGCATCACACAATCTGAGATGTATTTTAAAAATTAAATAAATGAGACCGAAAGCCCCAGTGAGTTTTCAGAACCCACAGTTCACACCCCAAGGGAGGTGCATGAAGCTCCCCAATCAAGGAAGGGTATTTGCCTACTTGCCAGGCAGGGGCGATGTCACCCTCCCGGGGTCCTGGGAACCCAGAGCACGTGGGTGATTCATCAGAGGCCATACCTAGGAGCAGCCAAGCCAACACTCAGGGCCAAGCCGCCTGCTTCTCAGCCCCATTCTCACTGGATGTTTTTCTAGTAACACTTCCAAAATCATTTTGTTCAGACCATCAAGAACAGGACCCTCAGCCAACTCAAAACCTGTCGTTTGGAGCTTCCATTACTGATGGACTCCATCACTTCCGCTCAGCCTCTGCCTGGAAAAGGGAGACCAGAGTATGTTTAATCCACAGATAGGAGCCAGGGGCCTGACTCCTCTGCAAGTCGGGCAGCTGCTGGTGAACCTGCTTCAAAGGTGGGAATCCAGGCCATTACCGACTCCTGGTCCTGCCTGTGTGGCTCTCCTGGGGAGCATCGTCACTGTCAGGTAGATGACACCCAGGAGTCTGTCACCTGTTGAGTGTGACAGACAACAACACAGCCTTCCTGGCTGAGGCGCCTTGGAAGTTTTTCTGTGTCAGTCTCCTGCTTTATCCTTCAACATCACTGAGAAAGGACTGAGCTGCAGCCTCAGGATGGCTGGAGGAGGCATCGGAGCAGCCTGTGAAGGAAGGGAATTGAATAAGAAGATGAGATGCCTTTAGGCCGATGGGATGGATGGACCCACCTGGTGCCGTTGTTGGGCCATCAGTCTCTCCAAGGAGATCCTGGAAGGGCCTGGCATCACCACAACAAAATGGGGCTAATAATACCTATTTTATGGCATTGCTGGAGGCTTAACTACGGCAATGTGTGTGAAAACCCCAAACGGCATTCCTAGTACATACTGTTAATTACAGACAGTCCTCAACTTACGATGGGGCAACATTCCGTTAAACCCATCATAGGTTGAAAATATCAGAAGTCAAAAATGTATTTAATACAACTCACCTAGCAAACATCATAGCTTAGCCTCACCTACCTTAAACATGTTCAGAACACTTACATCAGCCTACAGTTGGACAAAATCACCTCACATAAAGCCTATTTTATAATAAACTACTGAATAGTTCATGTAATTTATTATGCATATCACTTTTGCACAGTCTTAATGTTGAAAAATTATAAGTTGAACCACCACAAATTGGGGACTGGCTGTATTCCTCTTCTTTCCCATCATAATAACTAACATTTTGGGAATACTTATTACATGCCAGGCACTATTGAGAGGACACTATCAATATTATCCCCTCTAGTTCTCAAAAACTCTGTGAAGGAGGTCCTGTGCTTCATCGCATTTTATAGATTAGCAAACTGAGTCATAGAGGTTACACAAGTGCCATGAGTTTCCACACTTGCAAGGGGTGGCACCAGGGTTGGAACCCAGCAGCTGTGATTCCAGGGCCCAAGCTATTCACCATTCTACATTCTCCCATTTATAGGAAAAACAGGAAGGTCCCCATTCCCAGGAAGAACACTCGTGTGTCATTAGGCGTCCAGCATGTTAATGTCTTATTTGCAGTGGTTTCAAGACATAAGGCTACTGTAGCGTCATTGGCGTTACATTTTATAACTCTGGCTTTAAAACCAAACAAACCGAAATAACGATGCTGTGCAGCAATGGTTTGCCAAGGGGTGGCTCATGAACCAGCAGCATCAGCCTCACCTGGGAACTTGTTAGAATGCAGATTCTTGGGCCATGGCCCTCACCTGCTGCATCAGAAACTCTGAGGGGGAAGCCCGGGCACCTGCGTGTTACCCAGCCCTGCAGATAGTGCTTGATGGACACCGAAGTCTGAGCACCACTGTGGTGGCAGGCTGGCTGTACATTTTCATTCCACAATAACTACAAAGCATGAAGATATAAACAAAAATACAAGGGAGCAAACAAATCACAAGATTTCTATTTGTTCTACTGTTCTATTTTCAGCTGGGGTTGGTAGAAGACAGGGGTTAGTGGATATGGCTATTGAGGACAAGTTCATTCATTCATTCATTCATTCAATCATTCACTCAATATGTATTTTCTGAGCACTGCCTGTATGCCAGGCACGATGCCAGGGAGCAGTAGTATATAGTTAAGGAGACAGATGTACGAGGCTCCTACTTTTACAAGCTAACAATAGAGTTGGGAGGCAGTCGTGTAACACATAATTACACAGTTATTAAGTTGTGCTTGTCGTGAGGAATATAAAAGAGAAAAGGAGTGAGTCAGGAAAATATGATGGGGGTTCTGATCTAATCTACATTGCAGGGCACAGACATCCTCTGGGAAAGTGACATCTGAGGCAGGACACCGTCTCATGAAGCAGGTTGGGCTGGGAGCACCATTTGGGAGAGTGGGGATGAGCACACCCAGTGAGGGAATAACCTGTACAAAGACCCTGGGACTGGAAGGTGCTCCCTGGGGCGGTCTTAGGTGGGCCCACCACAGTCCTTTGGGTCAGTTTTTATGCAAATTCCTCCACTCAGGGTTCCCAAGCTGTAATGGGCAGAGTCAGGACCTACACCCACACACAGGGCCCCATGTAACTCCAGCTCCTCTCTGGGGACTCTTTTCCCGCCCACAGCCTCAGCTCACTTGCTTGCTACTCACCTACGCCAGCAGGTGGGGAGTTCTGCGTTCCCATTTCTCTGACGGGTAAGTCCTGCGTGAAGCCAGGAGCTCCACGCTCACAGGAGACACCTGGGCTGTCTAGATGCAGCTACTGTTCCTCGCTCTAGGTTTTGGTTTTCTCTTTATTCCTACTACTGACACTCTCCTTTCTTTTTTCCACACTCGGCTACATTTCTTTTTTCTTGTTATAGTTTACCTAGGATTTCTCTGCAATGAAAGAGAAACTGTAAGAGTCGATTTGCCACAACAACTCAATCCACTCTGGTTACTTTTTAAATCCCCCACATCTACGTCCTATTTCACTGCAGTGTACTTCCCGAGCATCATGAGCTCTGCATCGGACCCTGAGCTACAGACGGCTGCACTCTCACTGTAAGCTCTTCCAGCAGCTCCCTCCTAAACCGCAAATGGCCACACAGGCACGAGCTTTCTGGCTTGCTCACCAATATTCCTGCACCTAACACAGTCTGTGACATAGAATAGGAGCTCAATAAATATTTTGGAATAGATCCTAAAGGTAGAGCACACTGTTCTTCCCTTAAAGATGAAAGTGAGGTTCAAAGCATCAGGTAACTCCCCGAGAGTGGATCATAAAGTAAGCTGCTGATCTTGGATTCAAAATCAGGACTGCTGGATCCCAAAGACCTCTCTTCTCCATGCCTCACACTGCCTCTCCAATAGTCCTGGAACTCCAGAAGGGCCAGGTTGACAGGTGAGTGCAACTAGATGGAAAATAGGGCTCCTTCTCTCTGCCCTGAGTCAGGACAGTGTTGGCATGATTGGAAATGAAGAGCATGAGCCCAAGGGCATGAAAGAGTAATTGGGTTGTTGACAGATTGGGGTAAAGGCAGACATCCCTGCGCTGTCGCAACAGAAAGGAGATGCTGTCATCCTAACAATAAAGTTTAATCTCTCATAAAGATAGCACCATGTCTGCCCTGAAATGTAAGAGTAGCAGGATCTTCCAGAGGAAAAGTCAACTCAGACTGGTGTGCATGCCCTCAGGGCCCACCCCTGGAAGCTGGGCTCTGGAGCATGAAAAGCCAGCCACTGAGGGACCAAACTGTTACTAAGAAAATCACAGCAAGAGGCCAGCAGCTCTCCGTGGCCCTCGGTCCAGGTGACCCGCCTCCACTTTATGAGACATTCGGAATTCTGAAACCTTAGCAGATTTGAAATAGTGGTTATTACCTCAACATCATAAAAGTTGAGCGAAGAAAAGCAGGGCATAAATTGTATTTCACGTTGATTTCAACCTTGGTTAAAAGCCAAATAAAAATATGTGCAGCATGAAAAAGACAAAAACTGAAGGTAATCCACTAAAAGTTGAAGGAGTAAAAGTCGATCTTTCCCCTCATTTTCGATATTGTCCTAATTTTCATTAATGAACCTACCTCTTTTAAATGAAACAAAACTCCACTTTAAAGGAATATAATGATACTTGCCAAGTGCTTGTTAGCTGCCCATTCTGTTCCATTTTACGTAACCTGGGGAAATGCATATTATTAGTCTCCTTTCATAGGTGAGGGCATTAGGCTCTGATGGACTGAGTAACACGACCAAGCTGTAGCAGGTAAGTGCAAAGCCAAGGTTTAAAAATAAAGTGGCACAATCCAACCTTGACTGCACATCAGAATCACATAGGAAGCTTTTAAAAATCCTGATGGCCAGGCCACACCAATTAAATCTGAGTCTTTCTGTGCAGGACTCAGGCGTCAGTACTTTCATAACGATTGTCCCCAGCGGTTACAGCATGTAACAGAGATGGAGAACGACTGCTCTCAAGCCCGCGTGTTTAACCAGCGTGCTTCATAGTTGCTCGATATACCAGAACATCTGTCTCCGACAAATGAGAAATATAAACAATTTGTTAAGAACCCTGAGTATCAACAAACATTGCCCGAGCCCCTGTGGATTTCAGAGCCTTGTCCATGTGTCCCCATCAATGCGTGGAAGCAGCTAGAGTTATCCAACAGTCGAAGTGTTCACCAATCAGAGTGCGGACGACACTAACGGTGAGGCAAGACCCCTGAAGATGGAGCCCTTTTAGAGAGGTTTACTGGTTGACCAGGTCCTGGAAGGAAGGGGATAACTTAAGCAACAAGGAGAGTCAAAGACTACAGGGGAAGTTCCAATGAACCAAGACCAGAGTGAATTCAAGTCAACAGTGCGTACCATTTAAAGCCTACCATGTGCTCCTGTAGGGCAGTCACACCAGGCAGTGACAGAGGGTGAGCTGCCTATTCACAAAGCTAAGCAAGAAGGCACGGAAGAGGAAACTGAGGCCCGAGGGAGGGGCAGATGACCAGGTCCGAGATTGGTTCACAGGCAAGAGTTTTAAACTAATGCACACATAGCTCAGCTGGAGGTTAGAGAACCAGGCTAGGGAAGAAGGACTGAGCTAGTGCTGAATAATGACTCATAAAACACATCTGCGGAGCCCTCACCGTGCACAAATGGTGGTTCAGCTTATTGTTCTGCTCTCCTTCTTACTAGGGGCAGGGCAGACTTCCCAGCCCCATCATTCTGAGGCTTGGCCATGTGACCCACTTTGGCCAGTGTGACAGAAGCAAATGTCGATATATGCAAAAGCTTGTACTGGCATGGTTGGGCCTGCCCTCCTGTGCTCCTGCCTTTCAACCTGTAAAGAACATGTCATAGGTAGCTGCTGGTGTGAGGAGGATGAGAGACGTGGAATAGGCCTGGGTCAGCCCACGGTGTTGGAGGCAAAACTAGTCTAAATCAGACAAATCACAGCACAGCAACCAGCAGGTGCCTGGGCAGGAGATGGATGCTGTCATCAATCGGTTCTCCACAGAAACAGGACCGATATGAATATATACATATATTCATATTCCAAAGGGCTGAGAATCAGGAGGGCCAATGGTGCAAATTCCATCCAAGGGCAGCAGACCAATGTCCCAGCTCATGCAGTCAACCAGGCAAATTTCCCTCTGACTGAGCCTTTCTGTTCTAACCAGGTCTTTAATTGATAGATGAACCCCATCCGCATTAGGGAGAGCAATCTGATTTACTGAAGCTGCTCTTTCAAATGTTAATGTCATCCAGAAACACCCTCTCGGACACACCCAGAATAGTGTTTAACCAAAAACGTGGGCACCCCACCCATGGTCCAATCAAGCTGACACATAAAAGTAATCATCACAGAGGCTTATCGTGGTAGGCCACTGAAATTCTGAGGGTGTTTGTTACGTGGTGTCATCGCAGGAAGAGCTGACTGAGACACGATGATCTCATTTGATCCTCTCCACGGCCCAGGTAGGTAAGCACTGTCTCTATCCCCGTTTTGCAGAGGCAGAAACAGCTTGGGGGAGGGTAAGTAACTTGCCCGAGAGCAGCAGGTGGCAGAGTTGGGTTTCTAATTTAGATTCCCCTTTAAAGACCATGTTTCAAAAATCATGCTATGCCACCTCCTTGAACCTTCAGGGCAAGAGCCAAGGGCTGCCCCAGCAGTGACACTTTTCCAGCTCTTATCAAGGCCTGAGTCATTGACTGAGCAGGTGAAATTTAAAAGCCAGAGAACAGAGGCTATCGAGCAGTCGCAATGACATTGCTCTGAAAATGTCCCCCTCTGTGAAAGGACAACATGAGCACTGGGGTTATGTTCCAAATGGTCAACATTTAAAGAGAGACTGGCATCTCCAAAGCTCGGACAGGCCGTTCTGTCTAAACGGGGGCATTCACATCGCTGGGAGAATGATGTTGTAGGGACCCAGCACAAAATGAGCGCCCTGTAATACAGGGTTTCTCAACCTTAGTTCTGTTCATATTCAGAGCTTGACAATTCTTCCTTAAGGTAGCCTGTCCTAAGCACTGCAGAATGCTCAGCAGCATCCTTGGCCCCTACACATAAGATGCCAACAGCATCTCCTAGATGTGGCAATGAAAAATATCACATGAAACACCATTTCAGAAGGCAGCGACATGAGGAAGCAGGGACAAGGCAGGCTCCATCTTTCTGGATTCTGGCAACAGCGGCAGTGGTGGTAGCTCCCTCTTGGAGTATCAGAACAATCTTCAAGCTCAACGCATGAGCTTGGCGACCAAACCTAGGGACAGCAAGAGTGAGGTCTTCGAAGACCCGCCTCTCGGTAGGGGGGTGATCCCAGCAAGCCCAGGCTCCAGCCCTTTGGGAAGGTCTCTGTGTTCCCTCATAGCCTTTAATAAGGTACCAAGAAAAGGTAACAACTCCTCATCTGGAAAATGGGAAGAATAATTAGCAATAGTAGGAATATAACACAGGTGTCCAGAGCTTGGAGAAAGAGGTTGGACAGCCTGGGCTCAAATCCCAGCTCTGTCCCTTACACCGTTGCTTTAGGCCAGTTTCCGCTATGTACTATGAAGGTAACATATTTTACCAAGTGTTTCAAGGATCAAAAGGGGGAGTTTAAATAGTGCTTTGCACATATAAAGTGCCTGAATATTAGTTATTGTTATAGTTTCGAGCTGGTGCTGTCAATGTTTTACTTTCCATAAGACCACTACAACCCCACACTCCAGGAAATCTAATCTTCTCCAAGATTTTTAGAGACCAAGCCATTCCCATCACCATCCCTTTGCCCCTGTGAATCTCCTGCCTGGGATGACCACCCACCCTTTTTACTTCCACCTATCCAAATCTTTCTGTTATTAGACCACTTCTGCTCGAGGAGTTGGCCCTGCCCAAGCACGGTCTGGGACCTTTGGCATGTCAGGTGATCTCCAGGTTCTTGACTCCTGCAGGAAAAATGTCAAGACACGAGTCCAGGTAAAGTGGAGTTCATTAAAGCTTGAGATGGACAGTGAGGCGAAGAAAGGGTCCCTGGAGACTGGATCGGGGGAGGGGGATAAGCCCTTTCTCTTGGCGAGGCAGGATCTGTAAGGTAGAAATGTCCCTGATATAGGAATACTATAGTGTCCCAAAAGTGCCACTGCCCATTGCTTCCCCTGGGTTCAAGTCTCATAGGGACCCTTAGAGTTTAGGAGAGAAGCAGCAAAGTACACACCTGAGGGAAAAGGGATGTGAGGATGCTCAAAGAAGCAAAGAAGACCCCCTGCTGGTGTCCTCTGTCTTAAGGGGTTTATCTATTTTCTATAGGCAGGAATTTTAGGGGAGGTTCCAGGGGAAGACCTTGAACAGAATATTCATTAGATTTCCAGGTGTGTTATTTAGTACATTGATGTGTTAAAATGGACGAATAATGGCATCAGGGGTAATTTTCAGGATTAGTCTGACTCTATAAATTTTTGTTTGTTTGTTTGTTATCTATCTCCCTGACTAAGGTGATTTACACCATCTGCCCTTAGACATCTCTGGCTAGGGAGGATAGAGTCTTGTGATTTATCGGTTGACTGTTAATTGCTCAGCCGTCTGGTCATTTGTTTAGTTATTTGTCTGGCTTTTCATCCCACTTACCAGGGAATTATCCTAGTTTCTTCCTGGTTTCTTACTAATCTGCCTCACTTCCAAACCCAACTAATGTTCCTCCTTCACAAAATCCATGCTACTATTTCCCTTCTCCGAACTGGTATAGCATCTGGCGAGTCCCACTGCGTAATTTAGTACTTAATTACGCCTGGCTGTGAGGACCTAAGCGTTTCATCCTGGGTGTGTCTTATCGCAACAACTATACTGTAGACTTCTCGAGGGCAGGTCCCTTTCCTCCTACGTCTTGGTCAACTTCACTGGGCTGGGCACTTAGGAGAAAAGAAAGGAAAAATGAGCCACATTGAATTGAGCAATTCAACAGCTGCCAAATCAACGTCAGGTCCCAGGAGCAGGGGAAAGTCAGCGGCGAAGCCAGGAGGGTTTCCAGGCAGCCCGGAGCTCCTCGCAGCAGAAAGGCTCTGAGGCTGCTCGGTAATTTGCATACAGATGACATTCTACAAAATGCAGGTGCCTGCCTTTTCACCACAGAGGCCAATTAAATGCTTTACATTTTAAAAGCAGTCTCTTTAAGAAATGCCTGTGAGAACAATTAAGAACACAAAACAGTAAATGAAACTGGAAGTTATCAAGAGCTACTGAACAAAGTTGAGGAAAACGGCCTGTGGCCAAACGGGAGGAAAGAGAGGCCAGGGGCTCAGATTACGGACCCTGGAAGCCAACAGTCACAGGCCCCAGTCCCAGCAGAACCTCTCACAGACCAATTGTAAAACAGAAATAATAGTACTTGCCTCAGAGGGTGGTTGTTAGGTCGAATGCATTAATACATGTGCAGTAATTAAAACAGTGTCTAGTACTTAAGCGCTCAACGGCTGTTGGTTGCTATGATTACAATGATTATTAATACAGTATTATATGCGCTCCAAAATAGCGGAGACCTTTTCCGCCTTGTTTTCCCAGCACCCCGGCATTTCCAGCACGCGGGAGGAAACTCAATAAATGTTTGCTGAATGATCGAATTAAATGGCAAGCTTAGCTGGTGACAAATTATGATCTGGAGAAGCCTGCAGACCTGCTGCCCAAGTGCGTGTAACTGCTCCTTCCTCCCCACGGTGAAGCCTCAGGGGCCTTTTGTAAGTTTCAGCCCTAGTTTGATAGCCTCACAGCCCGGTCCAGGTTCACCCACTCAGTCTTGAGGCCAAGGGCTCCAAGACCGCACAACAGATCTGGTCCCTCGCCTTGCCCAGCCCCCTTTCAACCTGCACTTTCCGAGTCCTCCCAGGGCTCCAAGCTAGAGCTCTGGACTCTTACAGATCTGGGTTTAAATCCTGACATTCAGAGCAGTCTTGCTGTGTTAGAGTGAAAGACCAGGTCTCTCTGACTCTGTCTTAATTCTCGCCCGCATTTTTTTTCCATAGCCTCAGGCTAGTGGCTCCTGCTATAGACATGCTAATTATTAGAGGAATCCTGCAGGAGGCTAGAGTTTTTGGAAGAAGGTCCCTTTGCCAGAAGGAAGCTCTCCTGAAGGGGTGGGAAAATATGTACAAAATAATGACTATTTATCAAATATATGCAGGAACCTCAAAACCAGACTTAGAACAACAGGGTCAATGGGCCTGGAACAAAGAGATTGGGAGATTTCATGCTGTTCCTTGAATCCCTGCTGGCACCCAGACGTCTGCCATCATCAGTCTCCTCTTGCCCTGCCCATCCTCCCTTCCCTTGACAGGAAAGAAGCCTGAATTCTGGGCTGTTGGAAAATGGATTTGAGGAACCTCTGAGCACACCCCCCCCCGCCCCATCTTCTCCAGCGGGCACCTTCTCAATCAATAAACCTTTCCTTACTTGGAACTCTGATGTTTTGAGTATGGGCTTTTGAAGCATTGGGCACACAGACTTTGAACCAGTAACACTGCTAACCCGTATCCTTGGACCGTTTACTTCATCTCTCGGACCTCAGTTACCTTGCCTGAAAGTGTATTAACAATGCCCACTTACGGATATAAACGCCTATAACAAGCCCAGCACACCGTCTGCACACAAAAGGGGATGGCCCAATGTTGATTCCTTCCCGGCCTGCTACTTCCACAATATGGTGAAATCACTAGAGCCCCATAAAAACACAAGATGAACCATCTGGCCAGCAAGAGCCTAGTGATTGAAATCTCGAGCATCAAGTCTATTTCTCCAAAAAAGAGCAAAACTTTGTAATAAAACTGAGTTGTGGTGGAATGCTAGGAAAAGCTGTTTGCTGCAGCCTTAACGGGCAAGATATAAAGGGCACATCCTCAGAGGCCAGGGGACAGGTTTATTAATAGGATTAAAGCCAGGGGAGCTGCTGGAGAGTCAGGGTGGCTTATCACAGGAAATAGTGTGTACTCACAGATAAGATCACCCACAGAGCGGCCACGAGGCCACTTCAGAAATAAAAAATTGTAATGGGCTACAGGGATAGGAAGTACCGGTGGTCCCCCAAGCACTGATCCATGATCTTCTTCTGTAAGGATGGCTGCGCTGGGATCACCAGGGGAGGTTTGTCAAGTACAGAATCCAGATCCCATCCCTTGAGTTTCTAGTACAGTGACTGTACATGGCCCCTGGGAATTGGTGAGCAATTTTTAAAAGGATTGCAGGTGATAATGTTGAAGAGGCAGCCAAGGTTTGGATTGTCTGAGTTCCAATATGAGGATTGTTTTGTAACTATTGTAGTAGCAATTCAGACACCTGGATTTATCCATTCATTTATGTAACAAATACTCAATACAGGTTTTTGCTAAGAAAGAAATAAGAAAAAACGGTCCCATTCCTCACTGAGTTTACAGTTGGCTAGTGGAGATATTGATCAAAGAGCCCGATAATCAGCCATTCATTTATTCGAAAATTAAGTACTGCCAATGTGCCAGGCTAATAAGGACTTGGGATTTTGACTGGGCCCTAAAAATGGGAAGCAACAAAAAACTTGGGAGGAAGTCATACTTTAGATTGCCTACCCAAGGGGGTATCACCGTTTCTTTTTTCTTTTCAGAATTATGTCCTATATTACTCCCGGAGAGGGGAGAGGACTATTTCTTAAAATTCAGGGGGAAAAAATTATGTTTGGCAGAGAAGGCTGTACAATTGAAAGACTGATAGTATGTTCTCAAATAATACTAAACGGGCAGGAAAATGTGAGAAGAGTAGAGGGGGGGGGAAATAATAATAGCAGCAATAATAATATCTAACATATTAAGCACTTACTGTGTGCCAGGCACTGATCTCAGTGCCAAACAAACATTTAAAAACAAAAACCATGCATAGCATTTTCATGTGCTACTGGAGGGAGTAGCAAATATAGTCATCCTTTGGAAAGGTAACTGCACAATGGCATCAGTGGCTCTAAAAAGCGTTCCTGCCATTTGACCATGTTCTTTCTTTTCAGACAGAGCATCTTTTGAAACTAGCACAAAGGCTTCCTGCGCAAAGTTATGCAGCACTGGTTTATAATGGCACAAAATCTGCAAATAAACTAAGTGTCCAAAAAGAGGGGTTTGCTTAAATTATCTCTGGTGCATTCATATAACGGAAGAATGAGGCGACTATCATTGTATTGATATAGAACCCTTTCCGAGACTAACCATTAAGTGAAAAATGCAAGATTCAGCAGAGTGTGGTGTCTTTTAAATTTTATGTCATTTGCATATATTAACTTTGCAAAAACAATCTGAAGCAATATGCCACACTATTTATAGAGTGTAATCCAATAATCTATGCAAGGACAAGAAAAGTTGGGAAAGAATTTTGGGAAAATGTTAACTGGTTTTCTTTGGGTAGTACACCATTGGATTTTTATTTTCCTCCCATTTTTCTAGATTTCTAAATTTAGATATGTGGCAAAATGAAATACTTTATCACAAAAAAAGATTTTTAAGAAGAGAAATCATGGGTCCAGGATAAAGTTTAGCTTAAATTTTTAAAACCTTATAACATATATAAGAAGGAACTCATGATCAAGAAACAAACATCAAAGAATGGCAGAAGATGTCAAGGATATGGTCAGAAAGGCATAAATCCTTGAATAATTCACCCAAAACCAAAAACCCAAGGGCCTCTCAAAATTAAGTTCTAAAGCACCATTCGGCGGGGTTGTTTTGGGGGGGTTTTTGTTTGTTTTTGGCTTGGGTTTGTTTTAGGGTTTATATTGAAAGTGTATTGGTTAGGACTCTTTTTATTGCAATTCGCAGGAACCCCAACTCAAAGAATATTAAACAAAAAAAAAAGAGAGAGAGAAAGAGAGAGAGACTTATTGGCTTACAGAATTAAAAGTCCAGGGAAAGGACTGACTTTTGGAATAGCTTGGTTCTGGGGCTCACTTGCATTTGACTTAACTTTCTCTTTCTTAGCGCAGTCCTCCACTTGTGTTGGTTTCAATATGAGGCCCCCTCTAGGAATCCTAGATTCACTTCATGTTTATTACAAGCAGTTCTAGGGGAAAAGAGCCTCTGCCTGTTTGCCCAACGGATGCAACAGCACCTCATTTACAACAGTGGGTCACGTGCTCATGCCTGAACCAATCACGGGGGGCAAGAAAATGCAATGCTGTGATTCGCCAGGCCAGGACACACTGCAGACCCTAGAATCCTGGGGAATCAACACCATTTGAAGTACATTGTTTCAGAAAAAAGCAGGTGCCAGGAGGGAACTGGGCAGCAAAACAACAGCTGTCACCTCAGGTAACAAAGAAAATTGCAAAATTCCTATGGAAGCATCTCTTTGATTAAAAAAAGAATTAAGAGAAAAAATGAAAACGCAGGCATCATTAAGAACTTGAAGTCTGACATAAATAAGCAAGTAGCAAAATAACACTGCTTTACATAAGTTCAGAGGCCAGAGGAACAGAGTCTCACAATTCCCAGTGATGTCTACGGAGCCGCCGTCAAAGACCTGGACTTGGTACTTTGTGGGGAAGAAAACTAAAGAGGTCACAAAGGAGACAGGGATGAGATGAAAGCTGATATCCAAGAACAAAAGACAGCCACCGATTTCTGAAGAAATTATTGAACAGATTATAAAACAGCAGATTTCAGAGGGCTTAGAGGAGAGATGATCAATAAAACCTACCACAAATTCACCAAGAGTTTGTTACCAAATACACTCACTGGCTAGGAGTACCAGGTTAGGACCATTTTAAAGACAGCACATGTAGTTTTCAGAAGCAGTTGAGAATTTGAAAGCAAGTTCTCATGATAAATCTTTGGATAGGTGGGAGAAAAGCGTGTGTGACTTAGTAGTGGACGGGCTCTCTATACCAGCTGCCAGCACCGTCAGCACCGTAAGATCAAGAAGTAAACACATCATCAGTGTGCTTACTCTGAGCAAGAGCCAGGCTGCACGGCAACACCATCTCACTCGATCTTCTAAGCAACGCAGGAAGTAGATATTTATGAGTTCCCTTTAACAGATGAGAATGCTGAGGTTTAAGATAGCTAGTCAAATTAGCAAATGATGGAGCTGGCATTCTGACCCAGACCTGTCCAACTGCACATGTTTATTATTTTCCTAATAAACGCTCTCCTAGACTGATCTTGCATACAGTGCGTGTTCATAAGTGACGGCTGCTCTCATGAGTCGTTAGCAGTATCCCAAACAAAGCACCTGAGTGGCCAGCGGCCCTGCCTACTCTCTGGAACATGCATGTGGCATCACTGTGGACACCTCTCAGAAACCATGTTTACTGCCCCTTTCATTTATTCCTCGACTCGTCAACAAATGCGTAAGTGCCTACTATGTGCCAGCTACCATGCTAGATGCTCAGAATACAGCTGTGAACCAGGCAGACACCGTCCCTTCCTAGATACAAAATCTGGGCTACCAGGATGATGGGCCTAACACAGTTCAAAAAACGCATTTACCAAGTATCTTCTCTGCACCAGCCCTTATAGAGGGTGAGAAGTGTCACAGGTAAATGAGACAAAACACCTGCTCGGAAGAGCGCATGGGATAGTAGAAGAGACACATCAGGAAAGAAAATAAAATATTTTTACTTTTTTATTAGATCATTATTATTATTAACTGAATTGATTAAGCACTTACTGTGTGTCAGGCACTGCACTAAGCATGTTACATGCATTAACTTGCTTAATCCTCACAAAAACCCTTTGAGGTCAGTATGATGACTACCCCCATTTCACAGCTGGGGCGTGACTGGGTTGGGACTCAAGCCCAGAGCCAGCTGTCTCTAAGACTCTTCTTTTACTCACCATGCTGTTGCATTCCACAGCATTCACTTTTGCTCCCTCACCAGCAGATTCCTCCAGGCTCACACGACTCTACCCTCCTCTAATCAATTTGTGCCTGAGTCTCCAAACCTTAGGGAAAAGCCTTACTTGAACTAGAGTCTATCAATAGCTACAATGACTGAAAATTGTGTCACGTACAACAAAGAATATCTGCTCCCAGGGCACCCACTGAGACGGAAATAGGTCTCTGTTAACAGTATTGTATTCCACATTCCACTTGGAAGGTTAACATTCAGGGTCAAATTCCCCCTGAGTTTAAAACCAGGGACATCAAAGTAATGAGGGGTTCCAGCATTCCATGAGGTTTAGACTAATGACCTGTGAGCTTCTGTTCAGCCCTGAGCTCCTGTGGTTTTGGTCAAAAGAAGCCTCGATCATTTAATGAAAAAGACTAACTGGTTAATATCCCACTATCAATTTATTTTTAGACCTACCTAAGTCATAATTCTATCCATTATTTTCCTCCCAACACCTCCCCGTCCCAGCCACACACCCAATCGCTGTCAGCCTCTCTAGGGTGTAAATGTTCTACAGAGGTCTCCCTGCCCTGTAAGATTCGCTACACAGTGCTGCCTCAACTCCAGATGTGCCGTTCTCCAGCTCCGTAAAATGTCTTTCTGCTGACTGAGCTGACTGCCTAGTCGCTCCACCAGGATCCCTTCTTTTGCTGTGCCATCCCTTCCGCCAGCTCCTGTTCTCCGATCAGGCCCTTCAATTCATTTCAGCAATGTTCTACTGCGCCTCCACTCCAGGCTGGGCACCAGGCTAGGCTGGGATATGGGACAGAAAACTGAATGACTCCCAGCCCTTACGTAAGATCCAAACACTCGTAGTCAGAAAGAAAGGGTAAAATGACTTAGACCCAAATCCAAAAGAAAAACAAGACAAGGAGGAAGGGTGATTTCCATTCCCCGTAGGAAGGGTAGGAGATAACAAAAAAGACATTTTCACAGATGAGGATTTTAAAGGTTGAACAGGAGTCTTCCAGGAAGAAAAAGAGGAAACGAATGCAAGAAATCGTGAAAGGGCATGTTTGCCAGGTTGGGGGAATGGGAAGAAGAAAAGAGGGTTACACGCAATTTAATGTTGAACGTGGGAGAGCAGAGTGGGGGGAGGTGAGCACGACAAACTGTGTGGTCCCCCAACCACTGTGCTTGCTTAGTTCTGTAATTTTTTTTTTCAGGTTTTGAAAAAATTTCACACTAACAGGAAAGTTGTAAGATTCATATAAAGAACTCTCATATACCCTTTTCATCTAGTTCCTCAAAACAGTCAAGAGTTTCCCACACAAGCTGTATCATCTTTTCTTTATATATGCAGATTTGTATTTTTTCTGAGCCATTTGAGAGTGAGTTCAGGTCATGATATTCCTTCACACCTAAACACTCCACTGTCTATTTCCTAGACTAAAGTCATTTCCCTGGGTAACTACTACATAAAGTCAGAAAATTTATGTTGACTTCCTACTATTATCTAATCTACACGCCTTATCCATATTTCACCAATGTTCCCAATAATTTCCTTTATAACAACAACAAAAATCTGACCACCCTATTTTATTATTTTCTTAAATTTTTCAACTACAGTTGACAATATTATCTTATATTAGTTTCCAGTGTACAGCATAGTAGTTAGACAGTCATATACTTTAAAATGTATCCCCCCTGATATTTCCAGTACCTCCAACCTCATATAGTTACTATAATATTATTGACTATATTCCCTATGCTGTACTTTACATCCCCATGGCTATTCTGTAACCAATTTGTACTTCTTAATCTCTTCACCTTTTTCATCCATCGCTCCAACCCTGCTCCCATCTGGCAACCATCAGTTTGTTCTTTTTATGTATGAGTCTGTTTCTGTCTTGTTTGTACAGTTATTTTGTTCTTTAGATTACACATATAAGTGAAATCATATAATATTTGTCTTTCTCTGTCTGACGTTATATCACATAGCATAATACCCTTTGGGTCTATCCAAATTATTACAAACGATAAGATGTTTTTTCTTTTTTAAAGCTAAAAAATAATTCCATTGTATATATGTACCAAATCTTCCTCATCCAATCATCTACTGATGAGCACTTAGGTTGCTTCCATCTCTTAACTATTGTAAATAATGCTGCAACAGACATAGGGGTGCATATGTCTTTCAAATTAGTGTTTTGGATTTTTTCAGGTAAATACCCAGAAGTGGAATTGCTGGATCGAAAGGGAGCTTTATTTTTAACTGTTTGAGGAAGCTCCATACTGTTTTCAACAGTGGCTGCACCAATTTACAGTTCACCCAACAGTACATGAGGGTTCCCTTTTCTCCACATCCTCGCCAACACTTGTTTGTTGATATATTGATGATGGCCATTCTGACAGGTGCGAGGTGGTATCTCATGGTGGTTTTAATTTGCATTTCTCTGATGATTAGTGACATTGAGCATCTTTTCATGTATCTATTGGCGATCTGTATGTCCTCTTTGAAGAAATGTCTATTCAGGTCCTCTGCTCATTTTTTAAATGGATTGCTTGTTTTTTGATGTTCAGATGTATGAATTTCTATAATTTTGGATATTAACTTCTTATCTAAACACCTTATTTTAAACTGGGGCCCCACCACTCCCAACATGCCTCAGCCCTGTTTTATTTTTCTTTAGTGCCCTTTCCACGATCTAACATATATTTTTCTTATTTTTAATTGTCTCTTTTTCCCATCACCCCACTAGAATGCAAATCCTACAAAGTCAAGATTTTTATCTGCTTTATTCATTGTTGTATCCCCAACACCCAAAATAGTGCCTAGTATGTGGTAGTTGTTTGATAAGTATTCTTCACACAACTGAATGGCCAAATCTAAAGGTGTCTCTTTCCAACCTCCTGTTCCCTTTATTTTTTTAAACAAAAAACCAACAGGATATTCATGTCAAGAACACTGAGGGTCCAGGTTGCTGCTTTCCCTCCTTCAGAGTACTTTGGATTCTTTGTCCTTTTATACGTATGTAGTCTATACTGCAAGGGAAAAGACTACCCCGGGACAGTTTGGGCTTCTCCAAAGGCTAGCCAACGTCAACTGAATCCCCATTGGGTCATCCGGATAGATGCAAAAGTCTTTGAGATACAACAGTATCTACCCCTTTGCAAACAGAGTAAGCATCTTTAGATCTAACGGAAAGGTTCAAAGAAAGTCCCCAACTGGAAGGTCAATTTATAGATCCAACAGTTAAATCAAGCCATATCCTTAAGCACATGGGACACAAAGCTTATATTAAATCAAAGACTTAATCTGAGTTAATCCACTTTGGTTGGCAATGTGAGCTGGAGGCATGTAATGAATACCAGCCAGTCCAGCTCCAGTTGACAGCGGACAGACTGGACAACCTTGTTACAATGTCCAGGGGACTTTGGGGGTGCTTACCTTCAAGTGACAGAGATGGCAGGCTTCTTACTGTCTGACCTCATCTCCTAAGACTCGCCCTGGACTCCCAATTCCTCATCCCCACCAGCCTCTTCGTGCTTCTCAAAGATGTCAAGGATGCTTCAAGGTCATTTATATCTGCTCTCCACCCAATTTTCCTTTAGATTTTGCTCAAATGTCACCTTCTCAGTGAGAACTTCTCTCACCCTATTTAATTCTATAGACCCCTATCCTACCCGCCCTTTCTACCCCCTCCCCCCTTCCCTGCTTTATCCTTTCCCACAGCACACACCATCTAACACACTGCACATTTTATTTAATCATTTACTCTCTTCCCTGCAGTAATATTCAAGACCTACGATGGCAGGGTCTTGCTTTTTCATTCAATGCTGCCTCCCCAGTCACCTAGAAGAGTGTCTGGCACATATTAGGCACTCGATACCTAAACATTTAATTAACTAATTGGTTAGTTATTTGATTGATTGATAAAGTAATTAATTAAGTGGTTAGTTAATTAACTCCATTCCTGTGGTTGGTCCAGTGTGGTCACTTGGATAAGAAGCTTCATCAAAGATTATGCTGGGTACTCAGGTCACCAAGTCGAATAAGATCTGCCTAGAAAAACCCTAACTCCAGATGTCTCCAACATCCCACCCGAGTCATGGGTGCAGATCAGTACCCTTGGGATAAAGTTCAAATTCTCTATCCCTAGAGTTCTTACCTCCTGGATTCCCACTCTCCACCACCCCCAATAGTTCCTCTGCCCTCCAATGATCTCTAACTTCTTTCTGCTCCTCAAAGCCATTAGAGTCTTCTCATGTGCAATGTCTCTCTTCCTAGAACAGTCCCCTTCATCATCCCCTACTCTTCAAGCCTGGCCAACTCGTACTCATCAGGCTCATCCCCTCCCACAGCACTCATCCCGCTCTGTGGTAACCGTCTCCTTGCAGGTCAGCCAATCTGACTAGATTGTGGGCTCTGTGAAGCCAGAACCTTTGCCTTCTTCCTCCCCACTGCACCCAGTGCCTAGGGCATTGCCGAACTTCCAGCCGAATATTTGCTAATCTGGACAAGAAGTACCATCCATTTCACAGGCGAAGGTTAAATACAGCATGAGATCATGACCTGGAGGCGAGCTCTGAGTTCAAATCCCAGCTAGCTCTTCCATTTAATGGGTACGTAAGCTTAAGAAAGTTTCTTAAGCTCTATGAATTTTTTTCTCATCCAATAAATAACGAACATAGTAAATTCATAACTCAGCACTGTTCTGACAGCTGGGAATGTGGCAGTAAAAAACAAGTCTGTAATAATATCTGACCCAAGTCCTAAACGATGAGAAGGAGCTGGCTACCTTGAGCGCTAGAGGAAGAACATTAGAGGCAAAATGAACAAAACACGCAAAGGCGCTGAAGCAGGAACAAGCTTATAGTGTCGGGCAAGAGAAAAGGAGGCCGGTGAGGCAGCGGCCTTCCCAGCAGCAGGCCTCCCGCGGCCTTCAGCAGCGCAGAGCCGCTTCCCCCGCCCCGCTGCCGGTCGCTCGCCCAGCGCCCCCAGCCGCTCAGCTTTAGGCTCGGCAATGCGGCTTCAGCTCTGACGAAGGGCACTGCTCGTCCGCCCACAGCTTTCCCATTTCTTCTCAACCACAGCTGGAATCTCCCTCGGGCTGGCTACCCTGGATATTTCCCACTAACCTGGCCTTCTCAATCCCCTACGGTGTCCCACTGGGTGTCAGTGTTCGTGGGGTTTGCCTGGTTCTCAGGCTGAAAATCTCTGAGACAAAAATCGATGGGCCATGGGGAGATAAGTAGCATGTGGGGGACAACACTGCCAGATCTTGATGCCACTGGGATCTAGTCAGGTCAGAGAATACACCAATTCCAGATTTCCATCCCCCTCTAATTCCACTGCCCCTAAAGGCTACACTTGATGGCCTATACCACTGGATATTTTATCTTTAACTAGTGTCTGCTTCACTCTGGTCCCTTTATGGCACTGATTCTCAACTGGGAACACTTTTGCCCCCCAGAGGATATTTGGCAATGTCTACAGACATTTTCAGTTGACACAGTAGGAGGAAGGTGCTACTGGCACATAGTGGGTAGAGGCCAAGGGTAGTGCTAAAGATTCTGCAATGACCGGAAGAGCCTGCCCCCCACAAAAAGATTATCCAGCCCAAAAAGTCAACAATTACAAGGTTGGGAAATGCTGACTTAAGGAACCCAACTCATATATATAAATAGAAGTTAAAATGTATTTGCATGCAAAAATGCAAATTAAAATATTAATGAAATAATTCACACCTAGTATGCTGCCAAAGTTCAAAAAGGACAAGTATTGGCAGGAACATGGGAATACAGAAGACTTCAGGCACAGTTGGTGGGAGTGGACACTGGTGTGCCCCACGCAACCTGCTACTGTTTAGTCAGAGTGAGAGTTACAGGCTCAGTGATCAGCAGTTCTGCAAGAAATTCTGACCAAGCTCCTTAAAAGCACATATACAAAGATAATCATTTCAACATTATTAGTGGTTTCAGGAAGTTGAAGGCACCAAGGGCGTCCATCACTGGGGACGCAGGCAAGTCAAGGTGGATGAGTGAACACCATGGAATATTATAAGTGACATTTTAGATGATATAGGGCAATAAGAGATGGACCTTACAACCATAATGAGAAGGGGAGGAGGAGAGAAACAGCATGCGGTCATTAGTACAATTCCACATACATCAATTTTTTCTAAGTGTACACATTAAGAGAGTACACTGATACAGCACTTTGGAAAATTGTTTGGCAGTATGCACTAAAGCCAAATATAAAAACTATGACTCCACAACCCCACTCCTGGAAGTGTGCCCACGAGAAATGAGTGTGTCGCCGAAACACACAGGCAAGTGTGTTCACAGCAGTTTAACTTATAATAGCCCCTCAAACTTGCAATAGCCCATTGTTAACAAATAGAGGGATACCCATATAATGGAATAGTATATAGCAATTAAGATGGAAAAACTGCCACTATATGCAACATGGGTGATCTCACAGACATAACGTTCAGCCAAAGAAGCCTGATACAAAGAGTACGTGCTAAGTGATTCCTTTAATGAAGTTCAAAATCAGACAAAACTGATCAATACTTTTAGAGGTCATTCCAGTAGCTCCCTATGGGGATGACAGACTAAGAGTTCACAAGGTTGATCTCTACAGCGCTGGAAATGTTCTTTATTTTAATCGCGGTGGTGATTATGCAGGGATCCATACATATGCAAAAAATCAAGCGCACTGCATGTAAGATTTGTGCTCTTTATGTTAATTATAACTAAAAATAAAACCTGGAGGGGGCACTCTCAAAAGACATAGATTCACCTGACAATACTAAGTACTTGCAAACATGCAGTGCGATTAGAAATTCTGACACATTGCCAATGGGAAGGCAAAACGGCCCAGCCTCTCTGCATGACAGTGTGGTGCTTTCTTAATAAAGTTAAACATATCCTTACAATATGGTCCGGGAATCCCACTCCTGAGGGTTTTAAAGGAATGAAAACTAATGTTCACACAAAAACGTGTACACAGACACACAAATGTTTATAGCAGCTTCATTCATAATCACCGAAAGCTGGAGACAATCCAAATACCCTTCAGTGAGTAAATGGATAAACAAACATCCCTACCACAGAATACTACTCAGCACAAAGAGAAATAGCTGACACAGGCAACGACCTGGATGAATCTCAAAGGCGTTATCCTGAGTGAAAGCGACCAGTCTTGAAATGTTACACACTGTATAAACACATTTACATGACTTTCTTAAAAAGACAAAATTATAGTGGGGGAGACAGATCAGTGGCTGCCAAGGGTTATGGGTGGGAGAGAGTATGACTATAAAGAAATATACAAAAGGGGTTCTTTGGGGTGATGGAAGTGTTCAGTATCCTGATTGTGGGGGTAGTAGTTACATGAATCTAGAATGTGTTAAAATTCATAGATCAATATACCAAAGCAAAAAAAGAGACAACTGTACCGTATGATAATTTAAGATATAAAATAAATAAGATATTGATTCAAAGTCCTATTCCACAATTAATAAAGAACTATGTTAGAAATAGGATGAATACATTTTGGGAATCTAATGTACAGCATGGCGATTATAGTTAATAATGCTGTGTTATAGACTTGAAAGCTGCTAAGAGAGTAAATCTTAAATGTTCTCACCACAAAAAAAAAATGGTAATTATGTGACAGGATGGAGGTGTTAGCTAACACCACGGCGGTAATCATTTTGCAACAGATAAGTGTACCAAATTGATGTGTCCTACCTTAGCTTACATAATATTACATGTCAACTATATCTCAATAAAGCTGGAAAAAAATAAATATGTAGATATGCACACAAAATACAAATGCTGCAAGAACACACACAAACAAAATGATATACATTAAGTCCAAAATGGTGGCCTCTTAAAGGTAGTGAATGTGAATAAATGGGAAGAGTGGGGATAAAAGGACGTGAACCTGAAGACCAACAAAACAGACACATTCATTGATGTGCTAGGAAGACCACCACCTAAGACGGAGAGGCAATGTCCTCACAGTGACAGTTTATTAAAAGGATTGGCAAGGGAAGAAATACATATCAGCCATGACCTGGAGGAATCCATGCGTAGGCTCCCAATATTCCCCCACCTCCCTCCATCCCCAGGGGTTACACCAAACAGGCTCCTTCCGCCAACAGCATTTAGCGACATTGAGTGTTTCTGCCCAGGGAAGCCCACGTTAGACTCAGTTCAGGGTTTGCATTGAGAACTGGTCATGCAGGCATAACCACCAGATGCGACTTTTAAAATGCCAGGCTCCTAAAAGGGAATCAGGTATTCAATGCCCCGGGTGGGCAAGACAGCCTTACCGACATTAGGGAACAATCCAGAAGCTGAGTTCTCTCATGCCAGTCAAGGATCAAGCCCCAGAGCAGGCCCTTCAAAAGATGGCAACCGCAGGCCTGCTGTGTTAACTCTTCCTTGCACTGGAGTCTTGCACTGACCAATGGTGGTGTGTGATAAGCCTAACAGTTCAAAAGAAAAAGTAAAATAAAATCAACACTGTGTGAGCCAAACAAAACAATGGTTTGACCAGGTACAGCCAATGGGCAGGCGCTGTGACTGGGCTCTCAGGGCTGCCACCACAGGGAACAGGAGCCCCGGGAAGGCTCCCACCTCAGCCCCATGAAGGCAGATTATGGCCACCGGTGGGAGGGAGCAGAAGAGACCCCTCCCCTTTTTCTCATTTTAAACCAGCACTGCCCTTGGCAAACTGATCTGAATGTATTTTCCTCTCACCTGTTCTTCACTGAATGACAACCAAAAGTCACATGCACACACACACCCTCAGCAAACATTTAAAAACGGAGAAATATACAGGGGCAGATCTCCTTAGGATAATATAATGATGGAACGATTCTCACCCTCCTGTAATAACCCTCCCAGCCCCCCAGCTCCAAAGCATCTCAGATTAAAAGAAGAAATTCTCTAATGTTTGCAATTTCAGTTTTTTTAAAGTTTTAGGCATGAAAGCACTTTTGCTCCCTAATAACACCTCTCAGATGTAGCAGGACCCGCGCCCTGTCTAGCTGAAGAAGTGCCCTTATAGTCACCACAGACTTCCCTCACCTCAGAGACTGACCCTCTGATGTTAATTGATCTGCTTCGAGTTGTCAGTTTTTCTGATTATTTAAGCCATGGCTCGCTAGATGGATGGATAGGTAGCAAATGGCTAGGTAAGTGGATGGATGGATGGGTGGGTGGATGGATGGATGAGTGGATGCATGCATGCATGCATGGATGGAGATAGGCAGATATAGACAGAATAGAGATAGAGATAAATAGTTCAAGACAGAGAGAGAGAGGTGATTTATCCATTCATTCAATAAGTACTCATTGAGTTATCGACTGTGAGCCAGTCAATGTTGCAGGTGCTGAGTAACCCAAACAGACAAACACTCCATGAAGGTGTGTTCCTTCATGGAGCTTGCATTCTAGAAGAGGAGAGGCAGATTACTAAAAAAATAAGTATAACATATAGCATGGTAGTTGGAGTTAAGCGCTATGGAGGAAAAAATAAAAGAGGGGGCTTGGGACGGGTTGGAGGGAGTTTCAATTTTCAATAGTAGGGTCAGGGAGGGACTTGCTAAGAAAGTGATTTTTGAATAAAGATCTAAAAGAGATGAGGGTGCCCAGGTTTAATAGAACTTTTAAAATAGAAAGACCTAGCTACCTGGGGGAAAGCAGACTAATACCAAAAATACCAAGACAATGAAAAATCACAGAAGCTGGTTTAACACCAACAGGACTCTACAGATCATAGACTGTAAATGCTTAGTTGTTTATAAGATCTGAATCGGAGCAGCACAGTATGGGTTGGGTACATTTGGAAGAAACCAATGGACTATCACCACGAAGGGCCTGTCCAGGCCACAGACACCCAGAAAATCTATGACCCTCGTGTCATAATAATGTGGTAATACAAAAAGATGAAGAGATATGCCTGATTTGGGCATAGATATAGACACCTTTGGGACGTACCAGGTGGATCAAAAGAAAAAACAAGGACAACAGGAAGGTTAAAGTTCTATATAAATAAAAGAATGAAAATTGTAGGCACTTGAGAGTCTTAGGGGATTTTGCAGGTCTGTTACTTCTCCCACTGACCCATCATTAGTCACATAAATGAGTCCATATTGGCAAAGTCACATTCCTCACACCTCTCTACCTCTTCCGTATTGCCGCAAGGACTGCTTTTTGGACTAGGACATGGCAATGATCAGTCTTCAGAGTGCTTGTGAGTTAAATCGGAATTGCAGTGATTACTAAAATGAGCCACAAATTCCTCCCACCCCTATATGCAGACCCCCCTTTGTAATGCAACTTGGATGTTCCTCCCATTAATATTAACCCAGGGAGTCTGTTTCTACACCCTCTTGAATCTGAGCGGGCCACGTAATTGGCTTTGATCAATAAACTCTGAAAGAAGTGGTATTACAGGAGTTTGAGCCTAAGCCTCAACAGGCCTGCAGATTCTGCCTTCCCCGTCTTGAAATGCTACCCTGCAGGGTGAGTGCAACTTGCGTTTCTCATCTCAGATACTTGCTTGCCATGCCGTTGCCTGGCCCTGCACCTCCCCTTGCACGGCCCAGAGAGGAGGATGGCTCAGTCCTCTGGGCTTGCATCATGACTGGTGCCTCCCTTTTCCTGTGCAGGTGGGCTGATTAATGGCACTGTTAAAGAGAAACAGCTGCTGCTTTCAGCTCCCCTTCCCACAGAGATCCTTAATTACTGGGCTTCACCTGTTGAGTCTCCTTAAGCAACACGAGTACGTATTTTTAAGTGTGAAAACAATTCATTAGGAAGTGCCAGCATCTTAGATGAGGGAGAGCCCCCAATTAATTCCAGAACCTCACTGCTTCAGCCAGGTAAGAGCAGGCCAAGGAGGTCTGCTTTTATCTGAATGCCACCCAGCCAGGAAAAAAAAAGAGAAGACCTTCTGCAGATGGCAGGCACTCAGAAGGGGCTGTGAGGTCAGACCACGCCCTTTCCAGGCTGGGGCCATCCTTTAGCATCCTCCCTGGGCCCCCTTGAGCTCAGTAACCTTATAATGACAGCACTGCATGGGCATTCAGGGACCACCTCCACAGGGCCGAAACTGCTCCAGCATTTTTGCTTTAGCTTTAGCTTTAGCATTTTGTTAAATAAATGAAAGCTTTGCAAAAAGCTCACCTAAAGTTATTAATAGATATTCTGGCCTAAAATAATATGTCTTAAGGTATTAGAATTCAGGTCCACAGACCGTGGTTCTCAACCCTCATATTTCAGGAGATTTTTTAAAATTCAGGTGCCCAGACTCCGGATTCAGATTTAATTAGTCTGGGGTGTGTCCCCAGGCATCAGAATTTTTGTAAATCTCCTGTGGCAACTCTGATGTGTAGCCAGGATTGAAAACCACTCTAGTAGTTTGACTGCACTTTAATAGATTACAAAGTACTATTCTTTCCAAAGAATGGGTCCTGGGTCTCATCACTGTATCACCTGCACCAAGCCCAGTGCCTGGGCACAAAGTGTGCTTGGGCACAAAGTGTGTCACTAACACATGTTATCTGAATAAAAATAACATCACTTGATTCTACTGTTTACCTTTTTTCAATTATTTGCCTTACACATGTATTCATGCTCATATAAATTTTACATAAATGCGTGAAAGTCACCAAATCACACTGCGTTGTGTATGAGACAGAGCACCCTCTTTTATTTCCTCATCACGGTTTTTGCTTGTGTGCCCTGCCCCAACCATCCCGACCCTGCCCCTGGACTTGTCTTGCCCTAAATCCTCATATAAACAGCTGAGTCTGTGATCTTCCATACATTCTCCGCCCTCATTTAATTCTAGGCAGACATAAAGGTCTAAATGAGCACGGGCGGTCACTGTCTCTTTGGCAGAACTAGGATAACATACATACCAATTCCTTGCAGAAAGCCCCCCAAGTCACCTGCTAGAGCTCTACTTCACTCTCCTTGACAAGCACCTATTAGTCCACGAGTAGATGCACCATCACTTACTCAGTTATTGCCCTGTGGAGAGGCACGCGCTTTGCTTCCCACTTCTCCCACATGAGAAACCAGACAGCAATAAACACAAGGCGGTCTGATGCCTCACAACCACCCTATAAACCACAAAT
The DNA here is from genome assembly GCA_004026545.1 of Mormoops blainvillei. Classification (NCBI taxonomy): domain Eukaryota; kingdom Metazoa; phylum Chordata; class Mammalia; order Chiroptera; family Mormoopidae; genus Mormoops; species Mormoops blainvillei. The sequence continues at coordinate 66,000 of PVJD01002852.1, read as the reverse complement.
ACCCACATGGATCTTTCTTCTCATGCCCAGAGACATAGCATAATGTCTGGCAAGCCAGCCTTGACACCCTAAGACTCCATCTCTGGTTGAGGAGGATGATAATAATTTATATGAGACCATGGATACAAAAAACATTTTACAATCTGCAGAAGGCTTCGTGTCAAAGTCGGTCATTCAGGCAGAGTGGCCTGGCTCTCCGTGGCCAATCTATTTACAACGCGGCTTGGCAGAGAGCTGTTCAATAGCATCATTAACAGTCCATTGATCCAATTACATTTCTTTCTGTTCCACTTCAGAATGACAATCTCTCATTTCCCACCCCACCCCCCAAGAGAGCCCAGATAGATTCTCGATGATCGGTGGAAGAGGTAGCGGCCATCAGGTAGCGGCCATCACTTGATGGAGTCAAACACTCATCTAACTGTGGCATGGGACGAATTAATTTGATTGACACATCAGACCTCTCCCTGGGAACTTGCCATTTTCTCCAGCCTCTTGGTTTTTCCGGGGAACTGTGGGGATGCAGCCAAACTTGGGTCAACTCAGGAGCATCACCAGGCTGCTCTCATCATGTAGTGGGCACTCCAGAAATAACTGCTGAATTGAAAAATGCCCAAAGGAACACATATTGGGGCTCAAAGCAGAACAGGTTGGCTGAATAAACAGCGTTTGTCCAGATTATCTCTTTGCAGGATTGGCCAGTATGGGAGTTGGAATCCGAACCCAAAAGTAATGCATAAAATGAAAATATACTCTAGGATAAGGCAAAGTCAAGACCTTGGGAGACATCAGAGGGCAAAGCAGAGGCAACTAAATACACACCCTAAGTCCAATGGGCAGGATAATGAAGGAAAAATAGACAGTAATGGGACCAGAACAGGAAGCATTCAAAGCATTCACTCACTTGACAACTAAATCTATATGGAACACCTACCAAATGTCAGGCACTGAGCTAAGTATTAGTAATACGGTGGGACAGGAGTCATAATTCTAGCCCTCAACTGCTCACGGTTTTATGGAAGAGACCAAGACATAAACACACAGCATAATAGAGCCATGATAAGACAGGACAGAGAGAAGCACCTAAGCCAACCAGGGGAAATATAAAAGGCTTCCTGGAAGAAGAGATGGATGAGGAAGGATTTGCAAAAATGAAGGGGAAGAGAGGGAAGATGGGCAGGTAGACAGTTCATACCATGAAGGATCACAGACTCAGTCCCCTTGAGGTCCCCTCTATCTTTGACTTCTACATCCAGACCCCTGGACAATGAGAATTTATGCCCACAGTCATGTCCCTGGGGTATGACCAGCCCGGTGCTCTTCCCCGTGCCTTTGTCCATGCTGTTCCTTCTGCCTGGGCAATAGTATCCTATCCTCTCTCCCCAATCTGCAAAACCGCCATGTCCGCTCCCCATCAAGGCACAGCCCAAGTGCTACCTCTTCCACAAAGCTTTTCCAAAATTCCTCGACTTGGAATTAATCTCTGTCTCTCTCCCAGAATTCCAATAACATTTTGCTTGTTCCTCTCTATAGTACACAGCATTCTTGATATTGTATTACAATTATTTGTGTATTTGTCTTATCTCCTCCACTAAACTATAACTCCACTGGGGCAGAAAACCTTGTTCTAACCATCTTTGTATTCCCCAAAGTGCCTTATCCAAGGCAGGTGTGCTCAGTATATGTTGAATGAAGATGATGTTTACCAGATTCCAGGAGAATGGGCGAGTTATCAGACAGCACAGCTGGAATCGGTGGACGGGGCCCACTTTCTAATAACTGGAATCGCCTACTTACTAAAGCAGTGAATTTCCTACAAATAGTGAGATCTTTAAAAACAGTGGGACAAGATGATTTCTAAGCTAACCTAATCTTTACCAGGTTACTATGATGGAGAATAGCAATATTCAAAGACAACAGAATCCCACTAACAGGTGACATAGAAAGAGATGTAAGTTAGTGTCAATGTTCTAGCGCCTGGGCTGGATGACAGGAGAAAGGGCATTTATTTGATTATTAAATATTTAATCAACTAAAGTAAAATAGATTCATTCTTAGAGAAATGGCAGTGTCTCATGAACACAGACTATAATTAACCTAAATTTGAACATCTGAGATCTATTTAAAACACTTGCCCTAAATAAGAGCTGATCCCCAGATCTGACTTGGTGTGTCATGGGGTCAAGTGACGAGGGCTTTCCAAAGCACAAATTTCACAATGTCACCCTGCTACATAAAACCTTCAATGGCACCCCAGTGCCCCAGGACATACCCCTTGGTCCTCAGCATGACGTTTGAGATGCTGAATGATGTAGTTCTCGCCAGCCTCACCTTCCAATATTTCCCTGTCACGCTCAATCATGTGTCTCAACCTCAAAGGCCGAAAGGGACACAGCGGAGGGCACTGAGAGAGGTAACCACAAGCACACGCCCCGACTCAAGACCTGAGCAATTTCACAGGCCCGGCTCCTTCTCTCAGTAGGGATACAGACTCAGTATTGCGAGCTCTACCAAGCTTTCAAAAGAAGTAGGAAATCCAAATTTATTTTAGTGGGACCTGCCATTTTTCAATACGGGCTCAAAAACTTAAATAATGAATAGGTCAGAAGCCCTGGCTGAGTGGCTCCGTTGGTTGGAGCTTTGCCCCGTACAGCAAAATGTTGTTCGTTCGATTCCCAGTCAGGGCACATATGGCAGGGCAACTGCCATATGATAGATATTTATCACATTGGTGTTTCTTTCTCTCTTTCTCTCTTTCTCTCTTTCTCTCTCTCTCTCTCTCTCCCCCCTTCCTCTCTCTCTAAAATTAATAAAGATATATCCTTGGGTGAGAATGAAAAACAAATTTAAAGAATAAACAATGTATAGGCCAGAAAAACCTCGGTTGTGGCCCATGGAACCCTGCCCTACACTTTACTTTGAGTCTATTTGTAAAATCTACTTAGAGTTGCTATAAGGGGATATGCTTGCTCACCTCCATAGCCCCCTAATATTTCCTCTGCCTACATCATTCCTCCTCATCTCCTTTTCCTGGGCTGATTTCTAACCTTTTGTTTGTTTGTTTCCAGTTGCAGTTACTCCTGCAGGATTCTCCATTTCGTCATACTTTCCCATGTTTTCACATTTTTCAATAATAAACATGACTAGCATATGCTGTCACTGCTCTCCCATGTCCCCGAGGATCCCCTTGACATTTTCATGCCTACCAGTCCCCCTGTGCTTTCACTCTCAGTAGCCCCAGGCTCTTGGAACTCACTTTCTCTTCATGCCTGGAGAGCCACAGGTTCCTGGGAATTTATGTCCCCAAGCACTTAGCCAAGGAATGGCAGGGGCAGGGGTATAATAAATACTCCAGGTCCCCTGCTCCCAGTGAGGATAGTGCCAGAATATGCTGTCCCCAGGCCTCGCCTGCAGGTTGAGCCAAAATTCTCCTCTGTGGGACTTTGCTGTACTATCACACACTTACTTGTGTATTTCCTGGAAACACTTCCTAAGAGATCAGTTTCCAAGGAGTCCTCATTCCAGGATCTGTTTCTGAGATCTGTGACAGATGGCCCTGGCATGGCATCCAGTGATCATCTCCTTGTGTTCCTGCCCTCATACAATCCCCTCTTTTGAGTGTGACTTGCTTCTAAGTTTAAAGCTGATGGGTGTTGCTTCCATGAGTAGGTTAGAAATGATTTTGACTCCCATCTTACTAGCAGACTCTCTAAATGTCTTCTCATTTTGCATGTTTTGATAAAGCAAGCCGCCAGGTGGCACGGACCCATGTGGCAGGGAACTGAGGGTGGCCTCTAACCAACGGCCAGGAGGTGGCCTAGGACTGCCAACAGCCACTCAGCAAGCTTGACATGGATACTTCCCCACTTGAATCTGCAGATGAGCACAGACCTTGGGCCGACACTGGATTACGGCCTTGTACAAAACCGTGACGCAAAGGCCCCAGCTAACCCACAGCCAGACTGCTGACCTGACCCACAAAAACTGTAAGATAATAAATGTGTGTTGCTCTGAGCTTCTCGGTTTTGGGATAATTTGCTATGAAGCAATAGATAACTGATACAGGATATCAATTTAAGAGAACATATAATACTTCTATAATTTAAAAAAATCCCATCCCGGGTATCTTCTCCAGAAAGCCAGGTCTGAAGCCCCAGGCCAGAGCCCTTGTGTCCCCTCTGTCACGGTCCTTTATCACTCTGAATTTAATCATCAATGTCACTTGCCTCTGCCTATATCTCCCCCACTCATCATGTTGAGGGGCAGACTTTTGGTAGAGAAAAAGACCGGATATATTTATCTTAACACTTAGGCATAGTACCTGGTATATAGTAGATGCTTAAATGTTTATTAAAGTGATTTATTTATTTGCTAATTGTTTCTGCCATGAGATTTTGCCCCAATGTCTTCCTATGTGTGTCATTCTCCAGATGCCAAATGAAGGGTAAAGCAGACCTTCGGTAGTCAGCAAGATCTCCCCTCTCTTCATCCCCCGTGTCACTTTCCAAGCAGTCTCTTCTTTTCCATCACCAGGGTGCATATCAATTTCACTTTGACACTTCCTCCCATCTGTTCGATTCATCTGTTGGACGGTCACTTGCTGCCACTTCAGAGCAACAGGGAGTTCACTCCTCCTTTCAGAGGCCTCTGGGAAGCCCAGGGAAATTATCTCTGATTGATGTGATTTCTTCTTTTGGTCCTAATGACAAAAGTACAGCAAAATCCAGTTCTACTTTGCACCACACTTGGAAAAATTCTGCTCGGCTTTTGTCTGCCAACCACGACCAAAATTTGATTAACCAAGACTCAGAACATATTGGTTTTGTTTTGTTTTGTTTTATTTCTGGTTAGCTGAGGAATAAAACTGAAAATGCCACTTATATCCTCCCTTATTACTTGAAAAAAGAATCGATAGGTTAGTTCGCATTGCTGCCCCCTATAAATAAATTCCCCCTGAAGAAATGGAGTGTCTCTGACAGAGATGAGCATCCTGTAGGCCTGAGAATCAGGTATTCTGGGGCTTAAAACGGTGTTAGAAATTAGGCTGACTCAGCAAAGATCTTTGGCATGCGGGATTTTTGTTTAAAAATTTATTTGCTCTCACTCATATTCCTTGTCTTTACCCTTCTCCTAGAAGCCCAGGATAGAGCACGTGTTCCAGCTACTCGAGGGTTCCTGACTCTCGAAGTCCGGCTCATGTCAGTAGGATTGCATTCTCATTAACATGGTGGAGGCCCTTTCACAGAAGTCCGAATCCAAGCGTATTACATGAATGTCTCATAGTCCATCCGTTCAGTGGGTACTCATAGTCTCCTAAATGTCATGGATTCTCGTCCCCCTCCCTCTGAGACACACGAAACCCCTCTTCAGTACCTTGTCTTGATCTATGGCACTGGGAGAAAAGGGGAACTTCCTTGTTACTACACTAACAGACCGTTTTCGTTCTAGGGGAGGAAGAACAAGCCAGAATGGTACTTTGACACCTTGACCAATATTCAACCATACTTTAAGGGAAGGGGATTATAAAGAAAGTACATAGATTATTGAGTACTGACTCTGTGCCAGGTGCTGGATTAAGATTTTTGTTTGTTCGTTTGTTTGTTTTTACTGATAGCTTACGAGGCCCTACATGATCTGATCCCCACCTACCTTTTTGATTAAATCTCTGCCTTCACATCACTTACCATGATACAGCCACACTGGCCATTTCCTACCTCAGGGCCTTTGCACATGCAGTTGCTGCAGCTGGAAATGCTCTTCCTCGGCTATGTGTGTGGTTCACTCCTGGTCATCCCTCATCTCTCAATTCACTGTCCTCTCAGGGAGGTCCTCCCCAGCTAAGGTGCGCACATTCCATGCCCAGCCATTCTCTATGATGTTCCTTTATTGTGTTTTCTTCATAGGCCATGGCCACGTTTAATTAACTCTTTCAATTACTGTTCCTCAGGAGAGTATATACTTCGTGAAAGCCAAGGGTTTTCTTGTCTTGCCATTGTGAGACCAACATGTCAGTACATACCTGCCACGTTACAGAAGCTCCATAGGTTTATTTGTGGAATAAATGAATAAATAACTTCCTAATCCTCCCAAAATAGATATGTTTATCACTCCATTCATGGATGAGGAAGTTGAGGCTCTGAGCAGATAAGGAAACTCTACAAGTTTACACAGCTAGGAGTTGACAGCCAGGCTTTTGACCATGGAACTGTCTTAACTCCAAAGCCCAAATTCCCCATCACTACTAGAGACTATTTTCCAGCTTCTGTTAGTGAAAAATTTCTGAGCAGTTGTGACAAGAAAAGAAAGTCTTTTATCAGCCCCCAATCAGGAGTATGTCATACCAGGGATGTATCTTTCAAACCAAACGTTGCTATTTTGTCAAATACCTAGACAGAATGAAACTTCAAGAAACCATGGTCTGTGCGCCCCTCATGCTCCCCCTTTCTTTGGGGTCTCCTCAATGGGCAGATGAGTCCAAACTGTGGAGTGGGAGATGCAGACATCAATCTAGGATGGTTGGAGTGGGTGGATCTGACTAATAGTGTATTGAGTGTGGGCTCTCCGCCCTCACACCGAACCTGCTCACCGAAGTCATCAAGTACCCAGCATGGAAGCCAGTGGTGCAGGATCATGGGAATTGGGCCCTGCACCCCATTGGTAGCCATTTTTCTAGGACCCTCTCCTTTTATTAACACCATTGCTTATACTCCCATCTTCATTTCAGTAAACACTCGTCCAAGTATCCCACCCTTTCCTTTATTTCTTGTCTCCGGCTCAAAGCTCAAAAGCCTCACAGAAAGGAATGAATTTTACTTTCTAAGTTTGGAACCTTGGGCCTACCTAAATTAGGGCCTGCACGTGGCTCACCCACCTTTCAGTCATTTCTGAGCATGTTTAAGAAATTACTTCAACCAGCTTCAGAGCCCCAGACGACACACCCAGTTCTAGATGTCCCTATGCAAGTTTCACTTACAAGAAAATAATCAATTACCTCACTATATTTACTGTACTGAAATTTTCTGACCCGAGGAAAGAACTTTATGAAGGTGACCTAACAGAGAGGTGCCCACGGCTCCGTGGCTGACTCCAGAATCAAAGAGAAATTGGAGTTCAAAGGTAAAACTTGCACTATCTTCTCATTCCCATTTTTTCTTACTTTAAGTCTTTTTATTAAGAGAATCATAATGTTCTTTATCTACATGACACTTTCCATCTTTAAACATTAACTAATTAATTGACTGAAATGGTATCTCGGGAGCATTTATCATCTCTCCCATTAGCCAGAGAGCCAGGCAACTGTCTATAAAGCTGTCGAACACTCAGTGGAGGCTCTGTCTTTCTGCTTCCCTTCCCAGAAACGGGTTTTGTGTGTGTCCGTGTCTGAATGTGTAATGGAAAAAATAAAAGGAGAAGATTTTGCTTCTACCAACTGCTATAAAAATCTACCTCTGGGAGACATGGAATTTCAATTGTGAAATAATCAGTCTTGGAAATTGTCCTGTCCTCCAGGAAAAGAAAAAAATAAGTAGTTTAACAGCGATTGCCCTTCAAAACAATTACTAATTATAATGTCTATAAAGAAAAATACCCTCGATACCATTACTCCTAATAAAGCCAGGCGAATCTATAGAAAGGAATTAGCTGGCATGTCTAAAGTCTGACCGGAGAGCTCTTGGGAACGTATCAGAAAGAGGGGGGGTGCTCCAACTGGCTTATAAACCCCAATCCAAAGCTTTAGGAAGCTTACCACCTGGGGCAAGCCCCTTTCAGCAAATTGGGGAGATTAACACATGCCTCAAGGAAATCAGGTCAGGACAGTTATGAGCTGAGAACCCCAGTTATTTTTCCTGACCTTCCATTTAGCCCCTCCCATCCCAGGTTTCTTCCTGCCCCCCTCACCTCCTCCTCAAGCAGGTGCCACAGTGCCAGGGATGCCTGCCCTAGGGGTCAATATCACCTCTCCGCATAGTCCTGTGAAAGGTGCGGAGATGCCTGGGAAGGGTTACGTCATCTCTCTAAGACCTTAGAATAATTTTGACTTTCAGATCCCATCTGATTGGAACAAAACATGCTGTGGGGGAAGAATACTGGAGGAAAGAAAGCGAGAAAAGGGGCCCAGAGAGGAGACCTTAGAGGCAGCACTAAAGATAGACAAATGAAGAGAGCCAGCCTGGTTTCAAGTTCTCTCCCACTGACATGCTCTGAAACCTGAGTCAAGTCATTTGAACTCGGATTCTCAGACCTCCAGTCCTCATCTGTAAAATGGGGCAAGGGGACAGGATACAGGACAGCTAGTACTGAGGTAGCACTCAGCTGCAGAAACCACTCCAGCTACTTTAAGCAGAAATTGAGTATTAGGTATAAGGTGACTTAGAAAAACCAATGGAAGGCTCAAAGATTTGGACCTTCCGTAAACAACTCCCTGCCGCCAAAATCTCCCTGACTCTACAATCATAAGAAAACTGCTACCACTGCTGCAGGAAGTCACCAAGTCAAGAAGCTAATGGCTGAAGAACCACCCCAACACTGCAATGGCCCACAGCAGCAAGGTGGCTTGCATTATACCTTTCTCCCTTCTAACTCAGTTCTGAATTTAAGACTCACAGGGGTGACTCGGATTTGCAGAACCTAAGTCATATCCAGGGTCCTAGCTGCAAGAGAGTCTGGGAAGAGTACTTTCGAGATTTCCAGCCTCCGCAGTACAATGGCACAGTCAACAGGCTGGTATGGATGCTGAAGAAGACCAATCTATAAGGTGCATTACCACATGTTACAGAGTTGCCAAGATAGTTAAATTAGATGGTATTTATAAAGTACCTCTCACAGTGCCTTTGAGAAAACAATGTCTAAGCTAAGACCTAAAAAATAATAAAAGTTAACCAAATGAAGAGGAGAGAAAAGCATTTCTGGCAGAGGAAATAGTAGGTGCAAGGGCTGTATGTTTGAGAAGCCAGAAGAATACTGGTAGAGCTGGGATATTTTGAGTGAAAAGGAGAATTGGGTGAGAATTACTATGGTTATGTGCCCTAGACTATTATTATCTGGAGGTAACAGTTAACATTTCACAAAAATAACATTTGAAGCAATTTTTGTCCACTTTTCTGCCTCTTAATTGTCTCTTCAGTAAAAGAGAATAATATGAACCTTTCATTGGTTCATAGTATTGTGAGCATTAAATGAGATAACAAGTATAAAGTTATTAAAAGAGGGCTGGCCACATCTTGGCCACCAACATCATCATCATCATCCTTGGTGTCTAAGCATACCACTCCAGAGAGGCCCATCAATTCTTTCTCATTTGCATACCTTCTCAGAGAACCTCTCTAGCCTACACACAGCAGAGGCACTCATGTGATACCCCTGGCCACAGCTGATTGGACCACAATGGGCACCTACCACTACCTGGACCTATCAGATTCTTATACTTGGAAATGTGAAAGAGATACACAGGTTGAGTTGATTAGAGGGTATTAGAAGCAGGAGGAGAAAGAACCAGAGTCCTGAGCAAGTGGAAAGTAATTAAGGGCAAAACTTGAAATCTCAATGGTAGATATGGTTCTGTAGAGAGAAGAACGGAGCAGGTGTGGAGGGATAAGCCCCAGGGAGTGAGATGGAGAAAGCAGTGGTTAACAACATTCCAGTCCCATGGGGGCCAGCTGTTACAGTGGATTCCTCCAGTACCTTCTGTGTCCTGACAATAAAAATTCTTACTCGCTTTAATTTCTTTAAATGAGTTTCTGTTTCTTAAAATTAAACAATTGCTGCTTAAGCGATGCATCGCAGAGGAGAGCTGAGGCTACTTTTCTGACCTGGAATGTAACCCCACCTTGGAAACAGGTCATACTGACCATGGTGATGTGCCCCACCACCACGTCAAGGCTGTTTCCTCTGGACAGAAGACTTTTCCATCCACTTTTTGCAAAACTAGCTCTCGCTCACCTTCTAGACTGACCCATTTGAGGGTCTCTTCCACAGAGTCCTGTTCTAACGTGGACCCTTGCTGTGGGTTCCATAGCTCTCAGAACTACCCCTTTGCAGCATGCAAGTCTCTTTTGGTCACTTGTCCAATGGCTGCCACCCTGCCAGATGTTATACCCCATATGTGATTGCTCTGTTTCCTGCTATGTCTCCAGGGCTCGACACGGAGTCAGGCACATAGTAGTAGCTGCTCAATAAACATTTAAGGAATGAATCATCAATAGTCTAAAAGAGCCAAAATGACTTTTTAGCTCTGTTAAAGTTTTATTTTAACCTACTAGGTGTTCTACCCTGTGCAAGGTGTTGGAGACACAAAAATGAATTAGACATGATCTGTCTGTTTAGGGCTTCACCATCTAAGGGAACACATGGATGTGTAAATAAATACATTTATTGTAATGCAACAAGAATATTAGGAGGGATAGAGAGAGAAAGGGTAACACTATCATAGGAGTATTAAAATGACTTATTTTGGATTTTTGGATGAGGGAGGAGGAGACGAGTAGAGGAAAGGGGTACCACCACCATTCTGAATTTCCCCAGAAAATAAACATAGTGGACATTCGTTGCTTGGCTGCTCAGCATCTATTGTCCCTTATTGCAGAAAGGGCACCCCACTTTTCTCTTTGGAGAAACACTTCCCCTCCCTATCAGTCCAGGTGGTTTAGATGGGGCCAACCCAATGCCCTATCCCCACCCCCAGTGTCAGGGGCCGGTGTGTGTCCCAGGTCCAGCCAATATTCCAGCCCATAATGAGTAGTTCAGGGAGGATTGCATGACAAAGGTTAGCCAAATGAGAATCAATCTCAGAATTCTTGGAGGAAACCAATGAGAGAGACATCTCTTCTTTCACTAAAGTTCCTGAACTGGTAGGAGCCCTGAGCAGCTGAAGCCTATCTTATAACTAGGAGGAGTAAAGCCTCCCCAAGAATGAAGCTGACTGGAAAGGTAGCAGGCCCACGAAAAAATTGTGCTTCTAATGACAGTGTGAACACCTGAGTCCAACTAGACATATTCTGGATTTTCAGTCAGGGGTCGATAAACTCTACTCTTTTTCTTCAACCAGAATTCCTCAACCTCAGCCCCATTGATTTTTCTTGGGGTGGATGGGGGATGCCCTGTAAGGCGTGCACTGTAAGGTGTTTAGCACCATCCCTGGTTTCTACCTCCTAGATGTCAGCAGTCATCCTCACCCCACCACTGTGATGGCCAAAAATGTCTCCAGTCATTACCAAATGTCTATGCAGGGAAATCACTTCCAGTTGAAGACCACTGGTTCAAACCAGTTTGACCCAGCTTTCTAGGGCTTGTGACCAAAAAAAGTCATGACCACATACCAACCCATCAAATAATCTCCTACCTAATTTCCAGGAATCATTTTCACTCCTACATTTCTTTACTTCCCATGGTGTCTGAAACATCTTTCTACAGGCTTTGCTTTCCAAACATTCTTTTAAATATTGGAGTAAATGAACGTCAGATCAAGAACAACTTAGACCTCAGTTCCAGCACTATTTTTATAAACTCCAGGTTTGGGTACATTGATTACACCCTTTTCTCCTCTTTAAAAATTTAAACATCTTCCCTCATTTACTTTATTTTAGAATTTTCAACAGTCAATTTTCTTTTATCCACAGACCTTGCCTTCGATGGGAAACTAATCAATGAGAAATTATATTTTCGTCAGGCTATTTTAAAGTAATGTAACCAACATATTTCTCTCTCATTCATAGCTTTATTGATTGTGAAACGAGAACAAAGAGACAGTGGAAGAGTCCACATTGCATTCCCGAAACCCCATTTCATTAGGCCCCATCACGGCCCGTGTCATACATCAGAGCTGTATCTCCCAATGACACAGCTTTGGGAGGAGCCTGTGTTTGATCATCAACCTCATATTGTAAACTGAAGCCCGGCCAGCAATGAGTTAGCCCCTTAGAACAGGGGATGGCAGGGAGGTGATTAACAGCAAAACTGAGGTAGATGGGCTGCATCCACTAAATCTGAATGGGTTTTTTGTTTGTTTTTGTTTTTGTTTTTTGTTGGATTTTGGGGGTTTTTTGTTTGTTTGTTTGTTTTGCCAGTTATGATTCTTACCGTGGCAATGCTGACCCATCTTTTGGTTTCTAAATCAGAATATCCCTTTCAAGAAAATATCACATTGTGTTCAATAAGAAAATCAAAGTGAAAATGGAATTTCAAGAGGAGTACAGCTACCATCTTTTCGATTGTCTTTTAAAACATGCGTGAGAAAGCTTTCGATACATAGGCACAGCTAGACATGTGGATTCATTTCATAGAGAGGGAAAGAGAATGGACACACAGTAGGCGCTGGGGGTCTGGTGACCTGACTTGGTTTCTCAGGGTAGAAGAGGGAGAAGGGATTCTGCTACTGGGGCCATCAATAATAGTATTTGTAAAGCTGTACTGATCTTTCACCAAGGAGGAGAAATCCATCTATTTGAGGGTAGTAGCTTGAGAGTATGTCAAGTCACTGGCCGAAGGCACATGCACAGGTCAGCAGGACACTGGGAGTACACTGACCAAACACCTTAGAGCAAATACGGTCTTGCAGCCACAAGACCAAGAACTCCTGTCAAATGAAACCAGCAGTAAAGGGGACCCCCTGGCTGTCTGGATGTCACAGATCTCCACTCCTGGTTGCCCTAGCTACATACCACCCTCCACGCTCATGTAATTGTAGCAAATGCAGATGAGGAAGGGAGCCGGAGGGTTGGACAGCACGTAATCTAGCCAACTCCATGTTGAAGGCAAACAAAGGACAGAGGTTAGGAGAGGGTTGTGCATTTATTCTTTCAACAAAATGACTGAGCCCCTACTTTGCACCCAGCGCTGTCCTAGGCTTTGGGGATGGAAACAAAACAAAAACACCTGTGCTTCGGGTGCACAGGCTATAGCAGGAAAGGGTGAAATCTCAAGGGGATGGTCAAGGGCTGCGGGTAAAAGGGGCTGTATGAGGCCTGAACACTTCCTAGGTCCCATATGCCCACAACAACTCCACTGACTTTGGAGGAAGTGAGTGTAAAGAAATGAAATGCTTCCTGCATCCACACGTTCCCCTCTATCTAACCTGCCATGGAAACAAATTCCAATCTCCAGGACAGGGAGATAGAAAAGCAGGAGATGGTGTGGCAGCAATGGCAAGCTAACTTGAGCTGCGGCCAATTTTGCAATTCTCTGTTTAGACAACTTCCCCATCCCTAGCTGCCATCAGTGAAGTTGGAGTCTCCATGAAGCGATTAGGATTGGTTCATAAGGGAGTCTGCAATACATCAAGAACTAACACGTGTTGAGTCTGCCCCATCCATCCCTTCACAAATGTCATGTCTCATTTCATTTTCACAGGAATCCAATGAAGTATTGCCTCCATCTCACAAGTGAAGAAACTGAGGTTCAGAGAGAATAAGTGGCTTGCATCAGGTCTGTCTGGCTCTGAAGTCTGTGTCCTTTCTGCGTTGCTATGCTGCTCTGTCACTCAATAAAACCCACCTCATTAGCACGTGAGTGTTAACCAGAGCCCTTCCTGGGGCTGGTTCTGTACCTATCACCAGGGAGGCACAGTCAGGGGTACGGAATGAAGGTGCAGCCTTTGCTCTCCTGGGACTAACAGTCTAGTTGAGGAGACAAACGGGTAAAAAAAATACTCACCCAGTTTTTAACAAACAATACGGATAGACATGCCGCCACACCCACCTTATCCTGTACAAATAGTTGTGGGTCGCAGAATGTGCCCTGCCTTTACACATGCCTGCAGTGCCCTTGTCCCTCTCTTCCCTCCCCCTGTCAGCGCGCAGACAGGGGCAACCTGGAAGCAGCACATTCACCAAACCATTACCCACAACTCCATTATTCCAAAACAGTGCTCAGAAACAAATTTTCGGCCAAACCATCTCGCTTCTCCAATCCCTTCCCAGGTCCATTTCCTTCTCACCTTTCTGGGTATGATTAGACGACCAATGCCCTGATGAAGGATGCAGAGAAATTCTCAAAGACGGCAAATCCCGCAGTCTCAGTCTCCCACCCCTGAGGGGGTCGGTCTGCCACGGGCAATTCTCAGCCCCACGTTGGGCGCCTGAAACTGTTACCAAACATGGACCAGCTGGGGGGCCCAGTACCATTCTGGAACAACACAGCCCCTCCCCCGGGGTCCCTCTGTTCTAGGTCCTTTGCCCGCCGCCCTTAGAAACTATGGCTCTCAATGGCAGAGTTTGGTGAAAAGTATAGGATCTATAGTTATTCAAGTTATACAGGTTTTGAGTAATGGCTAAATGATGCCGTTAAATCCCAAAATCCCTTTAAAACTCCCACCAACACACACAGTCCTGCCTTTCCCCGCTTTGCCCAGTCAGGCCAGTCATGCGAGTCAGGCCGGTCAGGGGTACCATCCTTCCAGAGGAAAAGAACGTAAGTCCGGAGCTTGGCTAGGCAGGTCTCTTGCGGTTCCCAGCACCATCAGTTGTGTTGCTGTGACCTCCAGTCCTTAATCCAGACCCACGTGGCACCTTCTCAGGACCCACTGGCAAGAGTCCCTTCTCCCCGTTCCTTCCAGTATGGTCTTCGCATTGTTCCCCCGTGGCGTGGAGCGAACCGTCTCCCAGCTTTCATGCACAGGCACTGTAACTGTAACAGGGGGAACTTCCTGCCAGTTCCATCCTGGGTTAAAGTTATGCAAACCTTCCTTGATAGCCTTGTTGATATGCAGAATAACCATCTTTGCATATGAGGTGTGAAACTCTCCTGCTGTTACTGACATGCAAAATGACTCTCAGTGGCCCTGCTCCAGGACAGACATGAAGCTGGCCTGTTATTGACATGCAAAGTAAGTCTTTGCATGGCCCTGCTCCATGTCTCCCTTCCCCCATGGCAGCCCACCTAGCGGGTGGGGGGAGGTGAGAGAATATCTATATTTCTCTTGGACACCCCAAGTTCTGGACCCCGTTACAAATCTCCCCTTTGGGGGACCCTAGTTGCACCCTGTTACACTTCTACCCAAATCCTCTTTTTCCCCCACGAGTCAGCTCTCCTGGGAAGCTCAGTTAACCCCCTAGGCTGGTCAGTTGCTTCTTTTTTATGTACCCCGAAACACCCGGTGCTTACCTCCACCAGAAAATCTCTAAGAAAGGGAATTATCAGTGAGAACTTCAGGAGTCAGGGGACCCCTATGGAAAGGAAACAAAAGCCTTAGATAGGGAGGTGGAAAAAGATAAAGGGGATAAGGGATGTGTGTTGTGGTCCAAGGGGAACCATCTATAACTGAAAACTGACAGCCAGATAATGGTAAGACAGAGAAGTCAGAACACTCAAAACCCAACTAATTATGATGTTTTACTTTCACTTATTTTCTCTAGGGGCTTCCACCTTGGGAAGTATAGCTGATTACCACGAGGATGAGGTAGGAAGTAGATACTGTCGTCCCCTTCCTATGGAAGAAGAAACTAAGGTACTCAGAGAGGCTAGGTGAGCTGCTCAAGGTCACACGACAGTAGACCCCCAAGTGGCTAAGATTACAAAACCTGGCGTGAGGCAAAAAAACAGCTCTCAGCTTCCTGGCCCTATGACCTTCAGCAAGACACTAAACTTTTCCAAGACTCGGTTTCCACATCTATGAAAGGAGATCAAAACTCTCTACCTCATAAAGTTGTTGGAACCATCAGATGATTACAGAAAACCTTAGTCAGCCTTTGACATCTGGGACCATAAACCTTTATGCCACCCATCACGGCTGCTTTGTTTTGTCTGAGTCATCTGCAAAACCACTTGTATGAAACTGGTCCCAGTTCTTTCCAGGAACACCAGGGTTTCCTCTGGAAACATGCTGGACAAGATGACTTTGAAGCCCAAGTTTCTGAGCTCTCATATGACTGCACATCCTCTTCCTCAAAAAGCCACCAACTTCATATTTCCTTTCTAGGCTGTCAGGAAACAAATGCCAGCGGCTTGCTTCACAGAATGGTTTGGGAAATAATTAGTTTGCCTTCCACAAAGGTTAAAGTTCACTGCTGAGATACTTAAAACTCTACTGGTGGCTTAAAATAAATATCACAATGGAGATATCAAAATAGCAGTGTGCTTTAACACATGACATTTGGGGGTAGGGGGAGAGCAGAAAATGTAAATGGATTTACCAGAATAATCTCAAGGTAAGACCTTTGAGGTTTGATACTGTAGAAATGTCATATAGTTTCAAGTTTCTTTCTCTTTTTCTTTTTTTTTTTTGTAAGTTTGTTTTCCTCCTTTGAGGGCACTAAAAGGTTTGTAAAGAAAAAGAACCAAGAACTTTCCTCAAAAAGAAAAAAAATTGTATTTTTTAAATCAATGGTAACAATTTTCAAATTTTTAAGTCAATTTTTAAATCAATCAGAACAATTTTCCATTTTTAAATCAATCCTGATAATTGTTCCTTTATGAGCTTAACACAATTCCCAAATGCAAATAACTGACTGCTCCAAATGGAAGAGGTAATGAGTATCCAATGGGTGCCAAGTTCTGGGCTCGGTATTTCAATTATTTCTTGCATTTTAATCCTCACAGATGCTCAGGGAGGCAGGTACAATCTCCTCTCCTCTGTGGAGCAGGGGTTGCCCAGGAACATGGGGCTAATAAAGCACACGGTCGGACTGAGTCTAAGTCTTTTCTCCTGGCTCCACGCTCTTTCCAACATATCCCCGGAGCCCCCTACCCCATGGAGACCTCTGAGGGCTAAGCAGCCGACATGATCAGGAAATACAGCCTTACAAAGTGGAACTCAATGGCAAGTATGAAGCAATAAAGAATAAATCTCACATACCAGCAGTTCTAATACACACCCATAAACTCAAAAATAAGTCCTCTTCCCCTGGTCTGCCTGGCAAAACCTTCTTCCTCATCTCCAGCATGCCCCACTCTGCACTTCATGCTCTGTTGACACCAAATCACATATATTGCCCAGAACTATTCATGTCTCATGTCACTACGCCTTTGCACATGCTGTTCCTTTTTCCACATGCTCTTCCTCCCCAATACACTTGGTAAACTCCTGTTCACCCATCAAAAAGCCCTGCTGAAATATAATCTTTTGGAAGTGGTCTTTTTCATCTCTCTCCCACTCTTACACCCAGTGGAATTCATCAGTTCCTTCTCAGTCATTTCTCTGTATCATGTACATGCTTTCACTCTGGCAATGAGCACGGTGTTTGGGGTTTTCTTCTTTTAGTTGGTTGGTTGACCGGTTTGGCTAACAAATGTGTTCCCCCTACGAGAGTGACTTCTGTGCAGGCAGGAGCTGAGCTGTGCCTTAATCCACCTGTGCAGCCCCCATGCCCAGCTCAGCGTCTGAGTCAAAACAAGCATCTAATTGAGCTGAATGGAAATTGAAAATGAAAACAAATATCACAGAGAACCAGAAGAAAGGGAAACAAGTGCTAATGTTGTGAAAGTCTATTACAGAGCAATCAACCAGACCATGTTTTCCTAATACAGATTACAGAGCTGGCACAGAGACAGACAGAGGAGCAGTGGGGACTCTGACTCTCTGGACATCTGCTGGGTGTCTCATCTGATCAGTCCTCACCGTGCCATGCTGACGACTGCATCTTTCAGAAGTCAGAGGAAAAGACAAGGGAAATGCTTACTTGGCACCAAGTCCTGGCAACTAGGAAACGCTGGTGGATGAGAACGTGGTGGAATCCTTGGGAGAAACAAATCAAGCACGTAATCTTAGAGTTACTCGCAGTGCAGAAAAGGGAGAAAGAAAAAAAAAAGCATTCATTAAACACCTTCTGGATACTGTCAACTTTACATGTATTACAACATTTAATTCTCATAACACCCCCAGAACGTGGATATAAGTCTCTTCTATTTACGGGGGTGGGAGGGGGGGGAAGACAGCAAATGGAGAAAGAAAGAAAGTCACTTGCCCAAGGTCATAAAACACAAGTCCATCTGCCTGCAAATCTCAAGGTCTAACCTCACACTAAGCTGCGGAGCCAAAACAGGGCATTGCCTGACTTGCCACCTGGACTTGAAGAAAAAGGGGCGTCCATCAGTGCAGCCTAGATAATACTACACACACACACACTCCTAGATAGTAACAACACACACACTGCAAAGTCACAGAACTACCACACAACGGGAGTTACTTCTTCGCGGCTGGGCAGCTTTCTAGGATGGCAGCCGCTGCCTTTTGTATTGGTGGCTCAGAACTCATGCAAGCCGTGGGCCCTCCACGTCGGCAGGGTGCGCCTCCGTTGAGGGCAAAAGCACTGGAGGATCTCACGCCAGTGCTGAAATGCCTCCGCCCGGAAGTAGCACGCCTCACTTCCACTCACGAGACCTAACCTAATGCCAAAGGGGCGCAGAGGTGCCATCCCCGCCCAGACGGAGAAAAAACCAGCGATGGCTGCACACCAGAAGTCCCTCCCACGGTAGCTTTTGTAGAGCTGAGAAAGCAAGCGGCCGTGTGCAGCAGTGAGCCCCTGCCAGATACTGCCGCTGCCTCCTACCGAAAGAGAGAGGAGAAAACACGAAAACAGAAATTAGCGACTATGTAGCCATTCTCTTAAAAAGAGAAAGGGGACACTCTTGACAGGAGAACTTGATTATGAAAGATGATTTCATGACCAAGGATCACCAAGCATGTGGCGAAGCTCGGTCCCCTATGAACAGGGTCCTGTGGCCATGGCTCCAGAAGAAAGTATCTTGCAAAATGAATGGGGGTATGTTAGTCAGCTTTGGCTGCCATAACGATATACCATGAACTGAGTGGCTTGCACAGCAGAAACGTATTTCTCACAGCTCTGAGGCTGGAAGTCCAAGATTAGTGTGCCTGCACGGTCAGGTTCCGGTGAGAGCCCTCCTCCTGCTTTCTTGCTGAATCCTCACAAGGTGGAGGGAGAAAGCTCTGGGCTCTTTCTCTTCTTATAAGGCCACTCATCCCACAATGAGCCTCCACTCTCATGACTTCATCTAAACCTAATCACCTCCCAACGGCTGCCCTCCTAATACCATTCCCTGGGAGTTAGAGCTTCAGTGGATGGATTTGGGGGAAACACAAACATCTAATCCATAACGGGGAGGCCCTGGGAAACTGTGCTCATTGCATTTTTTCCACTTCCAACGAGAAGAATAACGAGGCATCAAAAGCAATTGACAGGAATACACAAGAGCTTCCTGAATGCTCTTATGAGAAAAGCGATGGACAAAAGCTGGAAAGTGGGACACAAAGAAGTGTTGTTTTGGAAGTGGACGCAGGGCAGCATGATAGAAAAGGTACCGAGCTTTTGCCACTGAGCTGTGTGGCCTTATGAAGTCACATGCCCTGCCTGAAACTTAATTTCTTCCTGTGTACAATGGGAATGTTATACAATCTGCCTCAAAGGTTACTATGAGGGTTAGGAGGATCCTACACATAATGTGCTTGCCAAAGTGCCTTGCAAGCATCAGAACAAAGAAAACAGTGGTAAGAATAAGGGTGATAATGACAAGGAGCCCTTCCATGCGATAAATATCAAGTTGGTTGTCCCAGGAACCATCAGTCTGATTAGCTCTCCGACTTCCTTTCCTGTCCTCCTGTTCTTGCTTCAGCTCTGCTCCATTCCAGCAACATTGGGCTTTCTACTCTTTTAGACACGCCAGGAGAGCTCAGGCCTCAGTGGCTAGGCACCTTGGGGTCCTCTCTTCTAGAATGCTCTTCTTCAGGTGTGAAAGCATGTCTTGCTCAGCCTTATTTACTCACTGAAATTCTCTATAACTACCTATGTGAAATCACAATATCCACACCCCTGCACCCTTTATTCTCTTTTCTCACTTTATTGTTCACATTAGCACTTAACACCTCCTAATATACACAATAATGTACTTATTCATTTTGTTTATTGTCTGTTACCCCCATTAGAATATTCTCTCAAATTTAGATAAACCCTCAGCCTATAGCAAGCATATGCGTGCACTTACCATTATGTGTTTGTTTGGGGGTTTTTTGTCATCGTTGTTATTGTAACAGTGGCTTTGCATCTCTTTTCTCCGATCCATTACTTATTATTTTTATGTTTTAGCAATGGAGTGTGCCTTATATCTAAATCCTGGGCCTCCTGAGCCTTCTACACCTACTACTCTGACATTCTGAGCTTCCATCACAGAACATCCTGAAGTGTTCATTGTCAAAAGGCAAGCCACTCTCCCCGCACTGTCCTGCAAAGACCTGTCCTTACTTCAGTCTTGCAACTGCCTGTCGCATCGCTCTTGAGCTTTGGAGCTGCTTGGGCATCGACTTGGGGGAGATGGCCAGCATCGAAAACGTCTAAAACTTACAGAATGGTCAGCTTAAGTTCCAGAAAGTATTGTGCTTCCTCCACTGCTGGCCAAGGTGTGGCTGTCGGTGTTGGTCTGGCTCTACCCACTTTGTATGACCCATGTGGGTTTTTTTTAGGGGGAAGGGATGTTCTTCATTGAAACAGAATCCAGTTCACGTGACTGTGTACCATTAATAACATGAAAGTATGCGCACTAGGCTCGATCAATATTCTTTCACTCAGAAGCAATGGTTTGCAAGTAGTTACGACATCTGAATTCCCTGGACAATTTCTGATTACTTTTGCAACACAGTGACAATACACAGGGCCATTTTAATAGCAGATTTCATTTGGATACAGGTATCAAAATTCCTAGAGGCAACAGAACAAGTACCCAGCTACAAATTACCTAGGGGTACCTCTTCCACTTTCATCAGGAAAAGGGACTCACATACGTTGAGCACTTTCACAGCATCAGGCCCCACAATGAGCAATTTAAATATGTTACCCACTTCACATCTACAATAAGGGTTATGACAAGGTCAGTTCTACTAGCCCCATTTTCTAGATTAAAAACTCAAGGTTCAGAGAGGTTAATGTCGTTACTTAAGTCCATGAATTTAACAAGCAGCAGAAGCGGAAGTCAGAGAAATGCCTGCCTGATGCTAAAGACTGTGCCTTTTTCACTACAAGGGATGGAAATGGGGGAAAACAAGGTACTAAAAAATAAATAAATAAATGGGAACACTGGTAGATTCTCTTCTTTATGATTCTTGAAGGAGTTTCTCTGAAGCTACTGAAGCCAGTCAAGGCAATGTGTTCAGCCCACATAGGTCCCTCACCCCATTTGATAATTGATCACTGCCCCACGTAGGTCTAGCTCATTGAAGGCATTTAATTGAATTGATTCATCCACAATTACTAACCGACCTCCACAAGCCAACAAAAGAAAGAATCTGGCCCTGGCTGGGTGGCTCACTTGGTTGGAGTGTCATCCTGTCCACCAACAGGTTGCAGGTTCAATTCCCTGTCAGGGTACCTGCCTAAGTTGTGGGTTCAATTGCTGGTTGAGGTGCGTATGGGAGGCAACTGATAGATGTTTCTCTCTCACATCGATGTTTCTCTCTCTCACACTTCCTCTCTGTCTAAAATCAATACACATATCTTCAGGTGAGGGTTTAAAAAAAGAAGAAAAGAAAAAAATCTGTTCACCTAACTGACCTTGTAGTTAGCTCACCCCTGATCTCGATGCTCACCCAAAGCCTTCAGGCCATGACTGGAAAACTGAGGGTCCCTCCCCCAAAGCTGGCAGCATTTTGAAAGCCATCAAGTTAGTATTACATGAGATGAGGAGAAGCAGATGGCAGGTAAAGTACCTGGAACAGTCCAAAGACACACAGGACCGGTGTAGCAACTTCTGTTTCCCACATTACTCCAAATCAGCAGCATTCTCTCAGCCTGATTATCTTATGAGCCAAGGTACCCTTTGCAAAGCCTGATATGCTCAACCTTGCATTTTAGAAACTTAGGAGACAAAAAAGGTGATGAAGAGTCTTGGCTCAGAGTCAGCCAGACCCAGGTTTACATTCCAAATCATTCCAAATCCACTGTGCACCAGCTGCAGGGCTTGGGCAATTAGCGTCTCCAAGCCTCAGTTTCTTCATCCCTACAAAAGGAATGAACATAGCATATTTCTGTCATCGTGCTGAGGGTGTTAAGTGAAGAAATACAGGGAAAGTTCTTGACACGGGACCCAGCACACAGTAAATTATATGTTGGCTATTATTTCTAAGAAAGAAAAATTTTAGCTAGTCTATACATTTTAGATTATAGGTCAACATCAGTACTAAAAATAACTTTCTACCATATGCTGAATCTTCTTCTCTTGACTGATACGCTTACGATTCTTGAATTCCAGGCTTCTCCTAATTCATTATCTGGGAGGAGAGGTCTGTGCGGTGATTAACGATCCCAGACTCTTCCCTCTGCACCCTGCTTGGCTCATGCTCTTCCTGAGCAATCTCATCCTCTGTATGGTTTCACTCATCCCCTCAACAAATACTTATTAATCTTCTATTACTCACCAATTACTACACTCTACATATGGAACTAGGCACCTTCTAAGTTGCCCAGCTGCCCTCAGATGATGAAGATACCTGAAGCTCAAATTGCAGAACTTGACTTTCCATCTTTCTTGTAAACCTTGCTTCTCCCCCTGCCGCCTTTCTCAGTCGACGGCTCTACCAGGCTGGAATCACTCTAGACTTGCTCTCGCTCCCCCACTCTGCACATCCAACTGACCCCCAATTGTTGTGGACTCCAGGCCTGAGTGGCTCTCCCACCCCTTTTTGCTCCATTCACAGCTGGTTCTGACTCGTCCGCGGCAGCTGCCACCATAGCCCTGTTTTCCCGCTTTCCTCATAGAGCCCCACACGAAGGACAAAGTCATCCGAAACATGATTCCGAATCCGCCACTTTCCTATTTAAAAGCCTTCAGGGATTCACAACGCCTCCAAAGTAAAGCCTGTTCCTTAGTCAGGAAGGCTCATCATGCTCTAGCGCTGCCTACTGACCCAGCCCTCCCTCTGGCCATTTCTCAAAACAGCCCCTTCACTTCAGATGCAACAACCTACTTGCAATTCCCCATGTGCTTTTTCTCACCTCCGTGCCTTTGAAAATGCTGTTCCTTGTGCTCACAGTTTCCTTCCCACCCCTTGGCTGCTGAGCTCACACCCAGTCATCATCTTTCATGAGTTCAAATCCCCCTAAAGGCCCGTGTTCCTGCTATCCTGGTATGTATGGCATAGCAGTGTCGTTTTTTTCTTCTTTCTCCATAGCCCCCCAAAACCAGGTGATGTTTTTGAGGACAGAAATCCTGTCTGACTTATTTCCAATGTCATACATGTTTTTAAGATAAAAGTCAAGAAAAAAATTAAGTTTTTGCCACTGTGCTGATACCAGAAATTTCTGAAAGCAAATGTTTTATGAATACTAGGGGAATAATTATAATAAGAATATCAACTATTTCTAAGTGCTTGGTCTGACACTTTATAGGCATAGCTCATTTAATCCTTTTAACCACTCTGCGAGGAGGTACTATTTTTGTTCTCTCTCTCTCTCTCTCTCTTTTTTTTTTTTTGGATGAGAGAGCACGCACACACAGATACAGTTCCTAATGAGGCTCTGTCATTCACCTTCTATATGACCTTGAGGCAATTCACTTAGTCTCCATTTGTTTCCTCATCTCTGGAATGAGGATTTATTGTGATAATTTAAAACACCATTTATAAAATTATTGGCACATAGTAGACGCTCAATGTTCATTCCTCTTTCCCCAAACAATGACCTCTGATGACATGTCCAATCTCTGACTCTTTAAAAATATTATTAAATTCTTAAATCAGAGAAGTAGACCTCTGGTTGGCTAGTTCAGCTTAATCCTACCAATAGTCCAGCCGTGAGTCTCTCTCATCCTTACCACCCACCCCCTCCACAGCCCCCAACCCTAGCTAGCTTCATGGATAAGGTGGGGTTCAGGGCAAGCGATCTGGCATAGTGTTAGAGTAAGCATGACTCTCATACAGTTTACTTGATAACTTCAAAAAAGCCAAAAGCTGTCCTGGCTGGTGTGGCTCAGAGGATTGAGTGCCGGCCTGTGAACCAAAGAGTCGCTGGTTTCATTCCCAGTCAGGGCTCATGCCTGGGTTGAGAGCCAGTTCCCAACTGGGGACGGGCAAGAGGCAACCACACATTGATTGACTCTTTCTCCCTTCCTTCCCCTCTCTAAAAATAAATAAATAAAATCTTTAAAAAAAAAAAAAGCCGAAAGCTTAGCAGCTTGGTTTTGGGTTGTGAGGCGAATGTGAAAGTGTTGCGTATGTATTTCTGTCAACCACAGCCAAAGACCATATTGAATGCCATGTATGCAGTTATGGAAGCATCTGACATAGGTGGGGATTTACCACGGCAGGATTTAAATGGCAGCCTGTTCACCTGGTGATGGCTGAGGCTGTCTTCCCATCAGCTCTGGCCCCCCTTCCCCATCCTTCCCCAGCCCTTCCCTCCTCCCCACCCAGGAATACATTGACATTTCAAAATGTATTGATTACAGGAGCAGGCTAGGTTTGGGCAGGGGAAGGGGGGGAAATGGGATGATTATAATTTTGTGGGAGAGAAAAAAAGAATAAACAAGAGTGTTTTTGTTTGGAGGACAAAACCAAAATTATTGGTTGAATGGGACTGAATTAAGCTCTTAAAGTTCAGTCCTCCCAGAGTGCTGACAAGGCAGGTGGAGATCAATACGGAAACAATTTGCACCGTGGGGAACCTGGGCCTGGTTATTAACAACTAATTATATCAAGTATTCTGCAGGATTGGGTTAGTTTTCTTAAAGGTTGTGATACAGCAGGACTTGTCAGCAATTTCAGATCCAGAGAAGGAATTCGGTTCCCAGAACAGCAAGTCCACAACCCAGGATCGAGGAACCCCCAGAGGCCTCTGCTCTGTGGGACCCACTTCACAGTTTGCCACTCACAAACTAGGGTATAGGAAGGCCACCACATTTTTATATGAATTTTCAAATATGACCACCAACAGCAAGACTGACATTTAACCAGGAGCACCGGTATGGCCATATTAGTTGTTAAAATAATGAAATCTGTCCATACTAGCTGGTCAATAGCCACCCTTGGGACCTCCCGGGTCCCCACCTCTCATGGTCTAAGAGCTAAAGAGTTAACACCTGGCATAGAAAGAGGTCTCCAGAACCCGCCCAGGTATCCATTCTGATGAGTCCTGATCGGTCACCAGCAGCTCGTCTACAAACCCAGACAGATGCCTTCCTCTGGGGGAGGAGGTATTTATTAATAAGTAAATAAGGTCACATGCACTATATATGTATATGTATACATATATAGTAATATATATAGCTACATGTATAGTTGTATATAGTTATGTATATATTAGGTATAGTTTTATATATACAGATAGATATATAGTTTATTTAAACTTGGTATGTTTGGGAGATATTTCCATGTTAGCACATATAAATTTATCTCATCATTGCTTTTTCTTTTTTCAAGGTTTTATTTATTTATTTTTAGAGAGATGAGAAGGAAGGGAGAAAGAGGAGAGAAACATCAGTGTGTAGTTGCCTCTCGCATGCCCCCTGCTGGGGACCTGGTCTGCAACCCAGGTTTGTGCCCTGACTGGGAATTGAACCAGTGACCCTTTGGTTCGCAGGCCGGCACTCAATCCACTGAGCCACACCAGCCAAGGCTATCTCATCGTTTTAACAGCTACATGGCACTCAACTGTGTAATTTAGCCACTCTTATTGGTGGATATTTAGGTTACTCCCACTTTTTCACTATTATAAACAATGCTGTAATAAAAATGTTGAACATATGTTATTCCACATAAACCTGAACATTTCTGTAGGACAGATTCCAAGAAGTAGAATTGATGGACCAATGCAAATGTGCGTTTCTAATGTTGAGTGATCTGCCAAACTCATCATACTTTCTTTTATATGCAAATGACAACAGTATGTGCCCATTTATCTGGATGGTTTTGTAGGAATTAGCCCCACTCCAAGTGCTCCCTAGTCAACTTGAAGAGTCCAGGCATGATGTGATGTGTTCACCTGCATTTAAAACTCAGAAGCCACCAAGCTCTTTCTCGTCTGCACTGGCACCCATTTGCCCACAAAGAGGCTGAGGGAAGACCCGTTGCTGTTTTTAGCCAACAGATTATTCCAGATGCCCCGCAAGCTCCCAGTCTGTTGGGGTGTCTGAGAACCGCAAACAGGAAGTTTGCCTGCAGAGTCTGGAAGAATGGTTCGCTCTCACCAACTCAATGTCACTAATGGTCACCCAAGCCCTGAAGCTGCTCTGCTTGTCTCTAGAGCCATAGAAAGTCCCTCTGAGAGTTCTGCCAACTTCTGGCCACCATACCTTGCCTAGGATATCACCAAGCCTCTTTTGAAAAGCAGCTGTCAATCTATGTTCCTCCAATCATAAAACCTCAGACCCACTGCAAAAGACTAAATGGAGAACAGGTTCCAGGCCATCCTCCCAAAGTTTCACCTTCTCATAACAGAACCTGCAGAGCCTCAGGGCAGAGGAGAGAGAAGTATTGTCCAAAGTAAAAGCATCTAGACCTTCCTCCCCCCATCCCACTCGGTCAGCCAAATGCCCTGCTATACCAGTGCTTTTATTCATTCCACAAAGGACTCAAGGCAGCTTTTGAAAAGGTACACAACACAGTAAAATTGGAAAATGTAATTAAAACACAAATCCAGGGAAATATATATATGGGACAGGACATGAGGGCCAAGGGGGAAGGCACCTGTGCAATTCCCAAGGCTCTGCACAATTTTTAAACATTGAAACTCCAGCTGGGCTCCCTGGTGGCCAAGGTAAAAAGGAAAAAAGGGGGGTGGCTGGGGATTAGAGTTAGAGTTAGTAACCAGATCCACAACATGCATAATGAGAATTCCCACATTTCGACTTTGAGAATAATTACAAGGAGGAAAAGAGGAAACAAAGATGCTATGACTCTCCCCATATGTCGGAACAGCTCTTCTTCTCCTTCGAACACGGGTCCCAGCAACTGACCACCAGGTTGCCCTCCAACCAGCCCCGGAGGACCTATCTGAGCTGACCTGAGGCCCCGTACCCTACCTTCAGGCCTCCAACCCTGACCTCCATGCCCCAGCTATCTCCTGCCTATTCCCCATCCTATAGGGTCCTACCCAAACCAGACAAAAACTTCAGCACCCAAGATCCTCCCATCCAACCCTCGAAGGTCCCAGTTCTCCTGTGAACACAGCCCATCTCCTCTCTGGCCACCTGGATAACCAAGTGTGTTTCACGAGGATATAGTAGGAGGTTACTCTAGTTTGTCTACACCAGAGACCACATAAAGCATTTTCATTCCAACACATCTTTTTTACTTAGTTGGTAACTCTTACACATGAGAAGATATATAAAAATCCGGATTTTTCATCTTTTAAAAATCAGGCCAAAAAACAATATTTAAGTATGGAATACGGCGTCTCCTCCTAGCTAGAGCTGCAAACCAGTTTTCCTCCTTAAACAGAGAGAGGAACCTCCAATTTGCCACAGTCCTCACCTCTCCATTTTTAATTCCTAACCCACTTCCCTCATCATGTTTGCAAACTCCAGTCTAAGCAACAGATACTTTAAATTTAAGACAGAGAGAGAAGGAGAATGGGGTGAGCAAAACTGCACTGAAAGACCCGAATTCAGACCCATGGCTTAGCCATCCATCTTCTAGACTCACAAAATGAGGGGTCAGACACAGAAAGAGAAATTCTTTCCACCTTTGACAATATTCTTTCTTCTGACTGGCAAAGGTTCTTCTGTTTCCCAGGGTGGGGGAATTTGCTGACATCTACAAACCACGGCAATTTTGATGAAAAGGTCAACAGAGGGGTTGCCTATGATAGGGCGACTTCACTTTATTTTTTGCTTGAAATGTCTCACCCTGCTAGTGCCTTCACCGCTCCAACCCCAGGGTTTTGCCAGCATATTAGGCTCATGTAGCTACAAAGATGAACTGCAGACTTAGAAGCAATAGATTAGATTTGCAAGCAGAAAGAAAAACAAAATAAAGACAAAAAAATCATTTTAATCTCTTGCTTTCCTTACAATAAATTGTTGCATAAAACTCGTAGCCTGTTTACCACAGGAGGCTGGAGCGCCAGGTGTGTCCTGGAAGCCGAGCCTTGAGCGCCACCTAGGAGCAAAGCATGGCACTGCAGGCACTGATCCTTGAGCTGCTCCTCCCAGCTCTTACAGACCCTTCCCTTCCATAATCCCTTCTCGCACTGCCTAAAGGTCTCAGTAGAGGCCATGTGCTATAGTGGGGTGCACTTTGCAATCAGATCCTGCCACTTTACTAACTAGTGCGGCCTTGGGCAATTTGTTTCCTTATCTACAAAATGGGGATAATCATGCCATCTTATTTGGGTGATTGGAACACTAAGAAAAACTACATAATCTGGCATATAACATGGCCTCAGTAAATTTTTATTCCCTTCCCCCACTACACTGTAAATTTATTCAGCCACAGACAAGTAACTCCCAAAGGTTTGTTTTGTTCATCTGTAAACCGGGGATGGTACCCTTGGAGGGTTGTTGGAAGCAGACAGAACATAACCAATATATACAACTCCTGGCTCACGATGAGTCCTCAACCATTAATAAGACGAAGGGAAGGAAACTGTAAATCTGGCCCAGATCAGTTACAGGCATGAGGTTATACAAATACATAATACAGTTATAAAGATAAATAAGACAGTCTTGTATCAAACGCCAAATGTAAATAATAATACAAGGTAATAAATTAGATGCAGAAACAAAGTGCATGTCGATACAGCTTTCCAGGCTATGTCCATTACCTCACTTAATCCTCATACACACCCTGCAATAAAGGACTGTTACCCCCATTTAGAGATGAACCAGGGGAGGTTCAGGAAGGGTAAGGAGTTGTACCCTGGACTTCGGCTATTCATATCCCCACCTCCTCTCTGCTTCTGTTCTAGATCTGACCCATTCCCCAAAACGGGTTCCCAATCTCGGCCACTGAAGTAGAAAAAACCTCAAAATCTGACTATTCCTTTCCTCTCTCCTCTCCCCTGCCCCCAGTACTTTATCCGCCTGAAGTCTGGTCTATTCCAATTCTCCGTGTCTCTCCCACCCAGCCATCTCTTTACATTCCACTCTTCTCTCTCCAGTTAGACCCCCTCCACTGCACCCCTGAAGAAGCCTCCTATCAGGGCTCTTTCTTTGCCAGCTCTTCTCCCTCCGATCCCTCCTGCAGTGGCTCCCAGGAGGATCTCGGCCTGTCTAGTTGCAAATCTAACCTTTCTAGGCTACTTACCTTCCACCAGGAAGCTATTCCCAACTACACTACCCCACAGACATCTCTGCTTTCTCTAAACACAGACAGGTTGTTCACAGCTCTGCCTGCACATTAGAATAACCTGGGGAAGCTTTAGACATTGTTCACCAACGAGCATGTGAAATGGCATTTGACATCATTAGCCATCAAGGAAATGTAAATCCAAATCCCAATGAGATACCACTTCATACCCACTAGAATGAATATAATAAAAAACAGGGACAATGATAAATATTGGTAAAGATAGGGAGTAATTGGAACCCTCATACACTACGGGTAGGAATGCAAAATAGTGCAACTGCTTTGGAGAACAAAGCTGGCAATTCTTCAAAAGGTTAAGCATGGAGTTAACCATATGACTCATCAATTCTATTATGTATAGATCCATGTAAAAACCATACACAGATGTTTCTAAGAGTATTATTCATAATGCCCAAGCATCTTGGATTAAAAACCCTGGGGTAAGGCACAGGAATCTGCCTGCATGTTTAACACGTGTCCCTTAGGAAAGGCATCCCGAAGGTTGAGCAGCACTGATCTACAGAATCTAATTCATCCAAGGTCTTGGGTCCAAGTCAGCAAGATGAAACCCTTACAGCCTGGCTCTGCCTGCATGCATCTCTCATTCATCCTTCGCCATTCCTGCACAGCCCTGTTCAGCTCCACCAACACCTGCTGCCCCACGTAATAGAAATGACCTCTCCCTTCCCTTTCACCAGCTCCTGCAACTGGCCTCCAGGCCTCCACTCTGGCGCCACCTCCTCTAGCAAGCCATCCAGGTTCCCAACCTCCTACAATTGCATTTATAGTGATCCATTGGTTTTCAACCAGGGGTAATTGTGCTCCCAGGGGGAGAGTTGGCAGACCTGGAACTATTTTTAATTGTTACAACTGGGGTTGGTGGGATACTACTGTCTACTAGGTAGAGTCCGTGGATGCTTCTAACTGAACTACAATACACAGGACAGTTCTCCCCACCCCACACACACACAAAGAATTATCCAGCCCAAAAGGCCAATCGTGCTGGCACTGAGAAAACCTGCCATAGCCTATTGTCGTGTAAGGTCCTCAAGGGCAGCGAATGAGCAAGACTTAACCATGTAACCTCAGTACCAGCTACAGAGCCTAACTCGCAACAGGTGTTTGGTGAATATTAGTGGAATGGACCATCTGTAACCTTCATCTAGCATTTTAGGCGTGTTTACTTATCCCCGACCTTATTCAAGGAAAGAACTGTAGCTTCTGACAAAAATCTATGTAATACAACAGGATAAAATAAATGAGGGTGTCTTAGAAGGAAAAGAAGATAAAGCCATAGGTGGGTTGGGATCAGGGAAGCACCAGGAATGGTAATCACAGTCCCAGGTAGACATGAGCTGCAATTTGACTCTAGGCTTCCTGCTGGCCACAGCAAAGAGGGAACATGAAATTCATGGTATTCACCCAACAAAAATACGCCAGTTTCTCAGGGGAAACACAGCTTTCTCTGATGCAGAAACATGACAGGCCCTGGGAGAGGAGGGCAGCAGGCAACCCTCTCAATAGCATCCACCCACTAGGAACCTGTCATGACTATTTCTTATAAGTTTCTCGGAGTATTTCTCCCCTCCCTGACCTCATTCTCTTTGCCACCTAACTAGGCAGTCCTCCCCACTCCCTGAGTTTGGACTTGGCTATATGACTTTCTTTGATCAATAGGATGAAGACAAATGAAATGCAGGCAGGAGACTTAGATGGGTTCGTGCAGCTGGATGTACTTTCTTGCATCTCTGCCATCATCACAAGAAGGACCTGCCACTAGTCCAAAGAAGGCGAGAGGTATGTGGAGCCAAGCTGACTCAAGTTGGCCCACAAACCTGGAACCTGTAGCAGAGCCACCCAGCTGGGCCCAGCCTGGCTCCGCAAACCCCCCAGTGAGCCGCAGCTGCAAGAGCAAGCCCGGCTGAGTTCAGCAGACCCCCGCCTCAGTCATCTCCTTCAATGCACTAGCTAAGCACCTGTTCGCTGTTACATACCGCTGACTATGGCGAAGGTTTGCTATGTGACCTCCTTCTGGCACGAGCTAACTAAAACATCTCCCAAGTGCAAAGTGAAAGGATAACACCGAAGCATGGCAAACATACATAAATGAATGAATGAATGAGTGAATGAATGAATAAAAACAATTTTTTGCAGGGCTGAGATGGAGCAAATGGTCCACTTTAAGTTTCCCAACAAATTTGGCAGTAACTTCTTAGTGACAGAACACATTTCCCCCTAAGTGACCACCACAGAGCTGAGTGCTTAAAGATATGATACAATTGTTTCAATCAGTATTTGGGAATATAAGCAACTCAAGGTATTTCAGCAAAATGCTGGAATGAACCAAAGTCAAAATGCTTGTAAAACTGGGCAATCAATTGATTGAGTTAGACAGTCTATAGATTCAGATGCTCCAAACGCCCTCTGTCAGATTACATCTGCAAGAAGACCTAAACCAGGCAATGCACTGACAGGTTTCCAGTCTTAGTGTTCACGTGGCATCCAACCTCCCATAGATGACTGGGTTCTTCCTGACCTCCGACCCTTCAGAAACAGACCCAAAAATTCTCTTGACCTCTCATTCTTGCACACAGTTCTACTTACAACTCAGAGAGACCCTTCATGTACTTCCCTCCACTGGGTGACTGGCCTGGGATCTCTGGCTTGACTGCTCGGAAATTAAGATTTGGTCCCATGTACACTCACATTTTCTCAGCTTGTCATGTAACAAAATGGTTAAAGGCATGGATTACAGAGTCGGTCAGTCCTGGGTTTCCACCTCAGCTCTGCCACGGTGTGCTGTGTGACTTTGGGAAGGCACTCAATCTCTTTGAGCCTTCATTGTCTTAACTGTACAATGGACATAATAACATTTACCTACCTTAGAGTTGTTGTTAAGGTTGAAAAAGTTATGGCATATAAAATACTCAGCACAGCCCCTGGCACATAGTCGATGTTTAATAAATGTGAACTATTATTATTATTTGGCTTTGAATTTAGAGAGTAGACTGGTCAGATAGTTTCTGTGGGTTGGAATGCAAAAGTTTTGTGCCATAGACAGACCTGCTATCAGTCAGAGTGAGGTCAGAAATGAGACTCCACCGGCAGTGGTGCACACGGCGGACTGCCTCCCTGCACCGTGAGGCGCACTGGCGACGTACTTACGGTCCAGGCGGGTTTACTTAGACACCTGTCCAACAGCTTCCACTTTGGAGCTGAAGACTGTTCTCAGCAATGGCCCTTTGTAACCTCCAGGAATGACAGACAATTGTCATTTCAGCAGCTTGATCTGTGTGCTACAGTCACAGTGCTAGATTTTTTTCTCTCCACAACCTGATGGGTGAACAGTATAGATCCTGTAGTTTCTTCGCTAAATTGACAGCTGATGAGCTATGGAAATGTGCTTTAGCAGAGACTGGTGCTGGAGCAAGAGAAGGAAGAGGCAAGAGAACTCAAAAAAAGAGAAGGTTTTGAACAGGGTCAGATTATCAGTGAAAGGTGTAGTGGCCTCCTATGTCCTGCTCTGAATGTCCCTCACATGAGGATGGAGCTGTGCAAACCATTGCCCAAAGCAGCAAGCAAGGGCAGGTGAAGGTGGAAGCCGACATGGTCCAGCAGCGAGAAGAGTGGGACCAAAAAAGGAAGATGCAGGTTAAGCAGGAGCGAGGCCGGAGTGGAAACATAAGGTTCAGAAGTGTCAGTCTTGTCCCTGCCGACCCTGGTCCCAGTGGAGAAAGATATGATGAATTCGATACCAGGATACTTGAGGTGAGAAATGTTTTTAATATGACAGAAAAATGGGAAAGAGGAGAGCAGCCCCTGGCCTGGCAGCCAGGGGAAATGGCAAGGGAGCCACAGCACTTGCCCCTGGGAAAGCCAGTGGATGGGTGGCACTTTCGGAAAAGCAAAAAACAGAGCAGTTTACTACTTGCATCATAGAGAACGATATAAAAACGATGCAATATTCCATTATTTTTTCCTTTTTTTATTTCTAATTTTTTTTATTGTTATTATATTACAGTTGTCCCAACTTTTCACCCTTTGCCCCTCCACCCGGCCGTCCCTGCCCTGCTCCCACAGTCAATTCCCACACCATTGTCTGTGTCCGTGAGTCATTCACACATGTTCCTTGACTAGTCCCTTCCCCTGCTCTCCACCATTCTCCCCCTCCCCCATCCTCTCTGGTCATTGTCAGTCTGTTCCATGTTTCCATGTCTCTGGTTCTATTTTGTTCATTAGTTTATTTCGTTCATTAGATTCCTCTTATAGACGAGATCATATGGTATTTGTCTTCCACTAACTGGCTTTATTTCACTTAACATAATAGTCTCCAATTCCATCCATGCTTTTACAAAAGGTGGGAGTTCCTTCTCTCTTTCTGCTGTGTAGTATTCAATTGTGTAAATATTTTATCCACTCATCTACTGATGGGCACTTAGGCTGTTTCCAGCGTGTGGTTATTGTAAATAGTGTTACTATGAACATAGGAATGCTTAAACTCTTTTGAATTGGTGATTCAGGGTTCTCAGGGTATATTCCCAGCAGTGGAATTGCTGGGTCAAAAGGCAGTTCCATTTTTAATTTTCTGAGGAAATTCCATACTGTTTTCTACAATGGTCCCGCCAACAGTGCACTAGGGTTCCCTTTTCTCCACATCCTCGCCAGCACTTACTGTTTGTTGGTTTATTAATGATAGTCACTCTGACAGGTGTGAGGTGATATCTCACTGTGGTTTTGATTTGTATCTCTCTGATGGCTAATGATGTTAAGCATCTTTTCATATGTCTCTGGGAAATCTGTATGTCCTCCTTAGAGAGTGTCTATTCAGGTCCTTTGCTCATTTTTTAAATTCAATTGTATGTCTCCTGGTGTTGAGTCATATGAGTTCTTTATATATTTTGGAGATTAAACCCTTGTCCAAATGTATCATTATAAAGGCCATGTATGAGAACCCGCTGCCAGCATCATACTCAACAGGTAAAAACTAAAAGCTTTCCCCTTAAGATCAGAAACAAGACAAGAATGTCTGCTTTCAGTCTAAGAGATGGGGAAACTGAGGCTCAAAGAGATAACTTGCCCAAAGGACTGCAGCTAAACAAACTATCAGAGTGAAGATTCAAGCCCAGGTCTGCCTACCCACACAGCCCTGGCTCTTCCCCCTACAGGAGCTGTTTCTTCCATATTATCTTTACCTGACTCACTCTGCAGACGCCCCTGGGCCTCCTCAGTTCCACTTTGCAGGCCGTAGCCCGAGCCTGTTAAATGGCCTCTGTGGGAGAAGATTATAATTGTGCCTGACCACAAGGTCTGCAGGGAGTTAATAAATTATTCCAAGAGAATATTTGTACTGAGGGCCTTATTGACTGGGGTCTATTTCCTGAGCTGGCATATTTTTTTTTCCCCTCAGCAACTGTTGCAAAGCAAGTTCACATGCAAATCTTGATGCTTCGTCTATGGGATCCCTTGCTTATCTCCAAGGATACATCGTCAAAGCCTGCCTGCCAGTCAAGGCCATTGCAAAGGGACAATCCTAGAGAAAAAAAAAGAAAGGTAAGTATTAAGAGCCCCGGGTTTTCACAGAAAAAGCACTTTGGTCCCTTTCTTTATGATTTTTCAAATGACTATCACTTTTCTCCCTCCAAGCCTCAGCTTTTTTCCTAAAGGAACCACAACTGATTCACTGCAGCACTGCAATACCCAATAAATTGAAACAACCCAAATGTCCACCAGTAGGGAAATGGTTCGGTAAACTATGGTACACCCATCCAACAGAGTGCTGTGCAATCATGCTAAAGAATGAGAAAGAGCTCTGTGCCCCCAATACAGACTGGTCTCCAAGTTATATCTTTTAAATGAAATTAGCAAGGTTTAGGAAGAAATATATAGTATATTTATTTATATTAGCAAAATGACAAAAAATGGAAGTCTTCCAAGGAGGTCACCTTGGCAGAGCCTCGAGCACTGAACCTGATGCCAGGAGGCAGTGGGCACAGTGGGACAACAGCTGAGGACAGGCCCTTTCAACTCCGGTCAACAAATAGTTCCTTTGAGCGCAATGTCTCAGGATTCTTTGCTAAAAGGAAGGCCCCTCCTCGTGGAAACTCCCCACAAAGCACTCGTCACTGCCTCAGCTGCGTGGTTCCATATTTAATTGACCTATTTGTCGCTTGTTTTCTGATGATAGCCATCGTTTCCAAGACCTGCAAGTATGTGCCCACCCAGGAGTCTTCAGAAGAGTTCCTTCTTTGCTTCATTTTCCCCAAGATATCTGCATGGCTCAACCCCTCAGTTCATCCAGGGCTTTGCTCAGAGCTACGTCCTCAGAGACGTCTTCCCTCACCACCCTCTCAAAACTGAGGCACCCTCTGCTGTCACCCTCCATCCACTTACCCCACTTTATTTATCCCCATAGTGCTGGCTGTCTCTTTGCATTTATCCACATGTTAACTTATTTGCTGTCTTCCTTCTCTGAAAGCTCCGTAAGAGCAGGGTCTGTCCACAGAACATTTCTAGAGCCTGCAACTTTTCAGAGTAAACCACGGGCGCAAAGGCCCTGAGATGCACGTGACCATGGCATGCTTAAAGAGCAGGAAGAAGGCTATTATTGGAAAGAGGGAGGGTGCTAGGAGCTGAGCTAAAACAGGTAGCCAGGGGCCAGGTCATGAAGGCCTTTGTGGACCACGGCAAGTGGTTCGGGTTTAATTCTGAGTATAACGGGGAGTTTCTGGAGAGCTGTAAGCTAGGTTCCATTTAGTCTAAAGATCATTCTCGCTTCTATATGAACAGGGCAAGAGGTTAAGCAGGGGGGCCAGTTATAAAGACTACTGGGACATTCCAGTGGAGATGAGATGGTGTCTTAGATTAGTGGGATAGCACTGAAGATAAAGAAGTAGGTAGATGGCTTGTGGATGTATCTTGGCCACTTGCTGATGAACTGGATGTGAAATGCAGGAGAAAGAAAAAAGGCAAAGATGACTCCAAGTTTAAAAATTTGAACAACTTAGGGGAGATAAATATTAATGGGAAAAATGCAATAAAAAATAAAGAAAAATTTAAAAGTTAAATTATCAATATGAAAAAGTTATCATCACTAATATTTATTAAACAAATTTGAGCAACTGAGGGGATGGCAGTGGCATTTACTGAGATGGGAGAGTCTGACAGTCAGAGCAAAATATACCTTATGTGGGGGCAGGGGTGGAAAATGAAAAATGACTCATGTTTTGTTCATGAACACCAAGGAGCCAGAGGGGCTTAATAAAAGCTTTTGGAAACTACTAACCACTCCCCTCATCAGAGCTCACAGCACTTTCCTTTCTAGCAAAAACTTCTTCCTTGCTTAGCCAAGCCCAGATTCCTTGCACAGGGTAGAAAAGAAAGTGGTGGTTGTATACACAAAAGGACTAGAGCACAGATGGGTCTATATTAGACTTTGTACCAGAACCCACCAGGCTCCTAATTTCCAAAGATGGCCCCCAACATGCACACCATTCTTCTTGTGAAGAAGCAAAGCCAATTTCCCCTCTCCCTTAGGCTGGGCTGGCCTTATGATCAGCAATGAACAATAGAGTATGTGATGGAAGTGATGTGCCTGGTCTTCCGAGCTTTAAGAGGACTGGTAACTTTCACTCCCTGCCCATTCAAAACCAGCTGCTATGCTGGGAGAAGCCCAAGCCACACAGAGAAAACACATGGACGAGAACTGAGGCAATCCAGTTGAGCTCCCAGTCAACAGCTGGAACCAATTCACCAACCATGAACGTGAGCCATGTTGAATGTTCCAGCCGAGTCGAACTCCCAAATGACTGCAGCTCTAATTATGTCACACGGAGCAGGTTCCCCAGCCAAGCCTAGCCAACCTCCAGAATCAAGGCGTAATGAATTAGTCTTAACCTAAGTTTGTTGTAGTTTAACATCCAGCAATTGATAACACTCAATCTAATAACTACCATGGTTCCTTGATTCTAGGATTTTTTTGATGTAGTAGTAAGTCTACACTAAGTATATCAAACAAAAATTACATCACGATTTTAGAAACCTTAAAAATCTGCTCAATGTTTGTCTCAGAATCAAGAATACGGTAGGGGAAGATGGTGGTGGAGTGAATGGAAGTCACACTGACCTCCCAGGACCAATCTGGAATTACAACTAAATTGTGGAGAAATCACCTAGAACAAAGAACTGAACAATAGCGAGAGAGGAGCCTTATAACCTCGGACAGACAGAAGAATCAGTTTCAGCACAGTCTGACTGGTCAGGAGTGCGGCAGAGACTTAAGGTTGGCTGGGCACCCTCAGGCAGCAGCGCCAGAGGGATATTTAAGTGGCCAGTTTGATCCCCATGAGAAGAGTGGGGTCTAAACCATAAGTGGGATCCCCAGCCTACAGCACCAGAGCCCAAAAAGTACACAAATAATCAGCTGGGAAAAGTGGCAGGGCTGCTCTCTGCCAGAGACGGGCAGCTGGAGACTGAAAGAGCCGTTTAAAGGGCCAACACATACCTTTTCATTTGCAGCCACTTGCCCTGGGCTCCAGCAAAGGTGGGGGCAGAGTGGGTTAGAGACGCCTGAGGAGAGACTGGGGACAGAAACTTTGGGGAGAGAGCTGAGAGAGTAGCCGCCGGGATCCCGGTGCTGAGTCACCCCCCACGGGGCAGCAGCCATCCAGCTCACACAGGCCACTCTCCATGGAGCAGCAGCAGCCTGAGGGGAAACATTAGCCCCAACCCCAAGGGACTCAGCCCTACCCAATAGTGCTTAAGCGTGACTGCTGAGCGGAGAGTGACTAGATTACCAATGGAAGGAGACAGCCACAGAGAGCAGATCCCAGGAAGTCTCAAACAGGCTGCCTAAGGTTAGACGGAGTCAACATCTGACATCACCAGAGGTGGATCCACAAAAGAAAAACAACTGTAAATTAACTAGAGGCTACCAAGACAAAATCCACTATGGTCTACTCCATGATTTGTGATATTGTCTTTACTACATAGCTTTTTAACATTCATTTCTTGTCCATCAAGTTGGTGCATATTAAGTCACTAGATTTTATATTATAGCTTATTTCTCTTATTTCTTATAATAGTCTTAATCTCTTTATGGCCTTATTAATACTGGTTCATTTGCTGTTGATAGTGGGATGGCAGGCGGGAGTTATTTTTGTGGTTGTGACTTTGTTTCCTGGGCTTTGTGGTTTTGCTCCAGACAAAAATGGGAAGACAGAGAAACAACCCCCAATCAAAAGGAAAGGAGGAATCCTCATAAAGACTACTAAATGAAATACAGGCAAGTAAACTATCAGATATTAAGTTCGAAACAATGGTTATAAGGAAGCTCAGTGAACTCAGTGAGCTCAGTGAGAATTACCAAAAACTACAGGGAAGCTACGAGGAACTTACTGCAAACTATATCAGCATGAAAAAGGACATAGAAACTATCAAGAAGAACCAAGAGGAAATGAAGAATCCAATATCTGAATTGATGAACACAGTAGAAGGAATCAAAGACAGGCTACATGAAGCAGAGGACTGAATCGGCGAGCTGGAGGACATGGTAAAAATAAACTCCTGGAAAGAGCAAGGAAATGAAAAAAGGCTAAAAAACAATGAAGAGGGGTGAAGGGAAGTGCAGGGCAATATGAAATGTAATAATATCCGTATAATAGGAACACCAGAAGGAGAAGAGGAGGAACAAGGGATAGAAACCTGTTTGAAAAAAGTAATGATGGAAAACTTCCCTAATTTGAGGAAAGAAAAAGTCACACATGTCCAGGAAGCACAGAGGGTCCCAATCAAGAGGAACCCAAAGAGGTCCACTCCAAGACACATCATAATTAAAATGGCAGATTTCAAGGACAAAGAATCTTAATGGCAGTGAGGGAGGAACAGGAAGTAACATACAAGGGAGCCCTGAAG
Organism: Mormoops blainvillei; assembly: GCA_004026545.1. Taxonomy (NCBI): domain Eukaryota; kingdom Metazoa; phylum Chordata; class Mammalia; order Chiroptera; family Mormoopidae; genus Mormoops; species Mormoops blainvillei. The sequence continues at coordinate 26,876 of PVJD01002852.1, read as the reverse complement.
AGGCTAGCAGCTGACTTCACCACAGAAACACTACAAACCAGAAGGGAATGGCAAGAAATATTCCAAGTAATGAAAAGCAAAGGCCTGCAACCAAGACTACTCTACCCAGAAAGGCTCTCAATTAAAATGGAAGGCAAAATAAGGGGTTTCCCAGACAAAAGAAGGCTAAAAGAATATACCTCTAACGAACCAGCATTGCAAGATATGCTAAAGGGACTGCTTTAAGAAGATGAAGAAAAAGAGTGAGAGAGAGAGGAACACAAGTACAAAAGGAAAAAATGAATATGTACCTATAAATAATAACTTTAAATGTAAATGGATTAAATGCTTCAATTAAAAGACATAAGACAAGCTGGATGGATAAGAAAACAGGACCCGCACATATGCTGCCTACAAGAGACCCACCTCAGAACAAAAGACCTACACAGACTGAAAGTAAAGGGTTGGAAAAAAATATTCCCAGCAAATGGACAGGAAAGAAAAGCCAGGGTAGCAACACTTATATCGGACAAAATAGACTTCAAACAAAGGCCATCAAAAGAGACACAGAAGGACACTTCATAATACTCAAGAATCCATCAAGAGGGCATAAATATTGTAAACCTATATGCACCCAACATAGGAGCACCCAAATATATAAGGAAAATCCTGGAGGACTTCGAGAAAGATATAGACAGCAATACACTGAGAGTAGGGGATTTTAACACCCCACTGTCGACAATGGATAGATCTTCCAAACAAAATATCAACAAGGATATTGTGGAACGGAATGACGCATTAGATCAAAAGGACTTAACTGATATTTATAGAACCTTTCATTCCCAAAGAACCAAACTACATATTCTTTTCAAATGCACACTGAAAATTTTCAAAGATAGACCACATGATAGGACACAAAACAAACCTCAACAAATTTAAGAAAACTGAAATCATATCAACCATTTTCTCAGACCACAAGGGCTTACACCTAGAAACCAACCTCAAGGAAAAACTCAAAAACATTCAAACTCATGAAGACTGAATGGCATGCTATTAAACAATGAATGGGGCAATAATGAGATCAAGGAAGAAATCAAAAAGTTTCTGGAAACAAGTGAAAATGAACATGCAAGTGTCCAAAGCCTATGGGATGCAGCAAAGGTAGTGGGAGAGGGAAGTTCACAGCAATACAGGCCTACCTAAAAAAGATAGAAACATTTCAAATAAATAGCCTAACCCTACGTCTACAGGAACTATAGCAATAGCAACAAACAAAGCCCAGAGCAAGTAAAAGGAAGGAAATAACCAAGATCAGAGCAGAACTGAATGACACAGAGACTAAAAGAACATTCAAAGAATCAATAAATCCAGGAGCTGGTTCTTTGAAAAAAATAAACAAAATTGACAAGCCTTTAAGCAGATTTATCAAGAAAAAAAGGGAGAGGATGCAAATAAATGAAATCAGAAATGAAAGAGGAGAAATTACAACTGATACCACAGAAATACAATGGATTGTAATAAATTACTATGAACAACTATATGCCAAGAAATGTGAAAACCTGGGTGAAATGGACAAATTTCTAGAAAAATATAATCTTACAAAACTGGAGAAGATGAAGCAGAAAGCCTGAACAGACCGATAACAGCTGGCGAAATTGAAGCAGGAATCAAAACCCTCCAGGCACAGAAGCCCTGGACCAGACGGTTTCACAGGAGAATTTTACAAAGCATTTCAGGAAGAGCTAACCCCTGTCCTTCTCAGACTATTCCGAAAAATCCAAGAGGAGCAAAGAGTCCCAAGCCTTTTTCATGAGGCCAGCATCATTCTAATCCCAAAACCAGATAAAGATACAACAAAGAAAGAAAACTACAGGTCAATATCGCTGATGAACATAGACCCTAAAATCCTCAACAAAATATTGGTAAACCGCATCCAGCAATATATTAAAAAGATCATCCACCATGATCAAGTGGGATTCACCCCAGGGAGACAAGGATGGTACAATAGTCACAAATTAATAAACGTGATACATCACATAAAAGGAAAGACAAAAATGACATCTTATCAATAGATGCAGAAAAAGCATTTGATAAGGTACAGCACCCATTTATGATAAAAACACTCAGCAAACTTGGAGTAGAGGAAGCATACCTTAATATAATAAAGCCCATATATGAAAAACCTACAGCCAACATCACATTCAATGGGTAAAAACTAAAAGTTTTCTCACTAAGATCAGGAACAAGACAAGGACGTCCGCTTTCACTACTTCTATTCAACATAGTACTGAAAGTCCTAGCCACAGCCATCAGACAAGAAATAGAAATAAAAGGCATCCAAATACGAAAGGAGGAAGTAAGACTTTGATTGTTTGCAGATGACATGAGAGTGTACATAGAAAACCCTATAGATTCCACCAGAAAACTACTTGACCTAATAAGTGAATTTGGCAAAGCAGTGGGATACAAAGTCAATATTGAGAAATTTTAGGCATTTTTGTACACCAGCAATGAAATATCAGAATCAGAAATCAGGGGGAAAATCCCAATTGCTATAGCAAGAAGAAAAATCAAATACCTAGGAATAAACCTAACCAAGGAGGTAAAAGACCTGTACTCAGAAAACTACACAACCTTGAAGAAAGAAATTAAGGAAGACAAAATAAATGGAAGCATATACCGAATTTATGGATTGGAAGAATTAACATCATCAAAATGTCCCTACTACTCAAGGTAATTTCTTGATTCAATGTAATCCCTATTAAAATACCAATGACATATTTCACTGATCTAGAACAAACATTTCAAAAATTTATATGGAATCATAAACAACCCTGAACAGCCACAGAATTTTAAGAAGAACAAAGTAGGAGGGATCACAATGACTGACATCAAACTGTATTACAAGGCCACTGTAATCAAAAGAGTCTGGTACTGGCATAAGAACAGACACACAGATCAATGGAACAGAATAGAGAGCCCAGAAATAAACCCATGACTCTACGGTCAATGAATATTCGACAAAGGGGGCAGAAGCATAAAATGGAGTAAAAATAGCCTCTTCCACAAATGGTGTTGGGACATCTGGACAGCTACATGCAAAAAATGAAATTCGACCACCAACTTATACCACACACAAAAATAAACTCAAGATGGATAAAAGACTTAAATATAAGTCATGACACCATCAAAGTCCTAGAGGAGAACATAGGCAGGAAAATCTCAAGATATTCCACACACCAATATTTTTACCAATATGTCCCCTGAAGCAAGGGACATAAAGGAAAGAATAAACAAATGGGACTTCATCAAAATAAGAAGCTTCTGCACAGTTAAAGAAAACATCAGCAAAATGAAAAGGGAACCAACCATAGAGGAAACTGTATTTGCCAATGATACTTTGGAAAAAGATTTGTCTCCAAAATATATAAAGAACTCACACGACTTCACTCCAGGAAGACAATCAATTAAAAAATGGGCAAAGGACCTGAACAGACACTTCTCCAAGGAGGACGTACACAGGGCCCAGAGACATGTGAAAGGATGCTCAGCATCACTAGCCATCAGAGAGATGCAAATTAAAACCACTTCGCACCAGCCAGAGTGGCCATCATAAACAAATCAACAAACAACAAGACCTGGCGAGGCTGTGGAGAAAAGGGAACTCTAGTACACTGTCGGTGGGAATGCAGACTGGTGCAGCCACTGTGGAATTTTCTCAAAAAAACTAAAGATGGAACTGCCTTTTGACCCAGCAATTCCACTGTTGGGATTATACCCTAAGAATCCTGAAACACCAATTCAAAAGAACCTATGCACCCCAAAGTTCATAGCAGCACAATTTACAATAGCCAAGAATCAGAAGCAACCTAAGTGCCCAACAGTAAATGAGTGGATCAAAAAACTGTGGTACATTTACTCAATGGAGTAGTATGCAGCAGAAAGAAAGAAAGAGCTACCCCTCTTCTGAACAGCATGGATGGAACTGGAGAGCATTGTGCTAAGTGAAATAAGCCAGGCAGTGAAAGACAAATACCATGTGATCTCACCTATAAGTGGAACCTAATCAACAAAATAAACAAGCAAGGAAAATAGAACCAGCAACATTGAAATAAAAAACAAACTGACAATAACCAGAGGGGAGGAGGGAAGGGTATAATGGGGGAAAAGGAGGGGAAGGGTCATCAAGTGCAGAAAGGACCCATTGACAAAGCCAAAGGGGTTAAGGATTGAGGGTGGGAAGTGGGGAAGGGTGGGGCTGGGGAAAGTGGGGGTGGGATAATGTTGACAAAACAAAAACAAAAAAAATAGAAGTAGGGGGAGGCTAAGAATAGTACAGGAAATTGAGAAGCCAAAGAACTGATATGTACAACCCATAAACAGAAACTAAGAGGTGGGGGATGATGGGATGGGGTGCAGGGAGGAGGTGATAAAGGGGAGAAAAAAGTGGGACAACTGTAACAGCATAATCAATAAAATATACCAAAACAAACAAAAAAAAGATACAAGGAGGGACCCAAGAAAACCAGAATCTATTTATAAAAAAATTGTGTATTTATTTTTACATGTTTAAACTTCAGTCACCTTCAAAGTACTCTCCACTTGATGCGACACACCTATCGAGATATTTTTTCCACTGCTAAAAACAGTTTTTAGCATCGATTTTGATGCCTTTTAGTGCTTCTGTCATTTTTTGTTTCACCTCTTCCATATCAGCAAAACATTTCCCTTTGAGGACTTTTTTCATCAGAGGAAACAAAAAAAGTCACTTGGGGTATAATTGGGTGAATAGAGAGAGTAGGGCATGGGGTCATGCCGTTTTTGGTCAAAAACTTCTGAACACTCAGCAAGGTGTGGACAGGTTCACTCATAAATCACCCATGATGAAATGGGCAAATGCATTGAAAGAGTCTTAAAAAAAATTCACTGAAGCGGAACACAGCCTCTCTCAACAAGGCCAGGTGGTACACTGATACAGATGGGTTCCTAAAACACTCACCTAGTGGGGGAAGCTTGTACTCTAACAGACCCACCCTCCAGAAGATAATCTAGTTTTTTGGGGTCCCCTCTCAGATGGCCACCAGATGGTTCCAAGTTCTATATGGTCCAGATTCTCACACTTGCTTCAATTACATGCAGATAACAGAACTAATCTTTAGACAACCCATACTGCGTCTGGCTTATCATCTAGTTTGTCCCTAAATTTACTGCTTCTTTAGAGTGAGCAGACATGTCCCGCTCTCTCCCTCTCAGGCATATTTCAATAACACTGCTTTTTTTGATGAAGTAAGACACAGAAGCATTCCTAAAACTCAATTTATGGAAGTCAGTGGAGGCCAGAGTTCAGACTGAAACTCCCAGCCTTGCCTAATTAATGACACACGTTATTGCCCCGGTCCCCCTAACTGAAAGCAGCCTCCAGAGCTTGATGTGTTTTCCCAACAATAAAACGCAATAAATGAATTAGTGTCCTGAGGGAGCGTGTCGGGAATAAAGGGAAAGCCACGAAAGATAGATGATGTCTCAGCTAATTTTATGATTTATCGATCTCTGCCCTGCTCATTTTGCAATGTGGGAGAGCTCATTTTTCTGCCAGCCCCCAGTGGTGTCACCCTTGCTAATAGACATGATTACCGTCCCCAAAACTGTGTTTGTGAAAATAAGAAGTGTGGCTTCTCTCTGCTGCTGACCTCAGCGGTTTTCTTTTATTATGTGTGCTGGACCTGCCAAGAACCCAAATTGATGCACTTATCCAGAAACGTGTTGGACAGTCACAAGCATTTTTCTCATTTTTCTTCCAAACAAGTTCATCTTTAAGCAAGTGCAGATTCATGGTTTAAATTACTGAGATGACACATCATCTGTTTCCAGCGTACGTAACCTCACAAGGAGGATCTTTTGTGAGGTGGGAGAATAGCAAAGGGGAGAGAAGTGTCACCACTAACTGTTTTTGGCCCATGTGACAACTTGAGTTTAAAGATATATTTGTCAGGACACAGCACAAACCAATTTGGATGGTTCAACAATTCCACCCAGCAAATATTGATTGGGTACAAGTATTGCGCTAAGTATTCTGGGGGTGGTCAATCAGTCTGCATTCAGTAAATGTTCATGTGGCACCTACTGTATGTATGCTAAGTGGACATCAGAGAGTGAACAAAATGGACACTGTCTCTTTTCTCATGGAAATTATGCCCCATTGAGAAAAGACTGAATTTCAAAAGCAATGACTATCAAGAGAGTAGAACAGGATGTGTTAGTCAACTATGCTACAGTTGTGCTATGTGGCACAATGACATTTCTATCTGCTCGTGCAACTACAGTCATCTTGGATTTGGCTGATTTGGGCAGGGCTTGGCTCTAGGCCGTCAGTTCAGTTCAGGTCTGCTCTGTGCATCTCTAGTTCCTCTGGGACCAGCAGGTTTCGCAGGGCATGTTGCTCTCATGGCCGTGGCAGAAGTAAGGAGTGTGAGCCCAAAGCTCAGTCAAATATCAAATCTCTGTGCACTAATATCCTATTAGCCAAAATGAGTCATAAGGTCAAGCTCAAAATCATGGGATAAGGAATCAAAGTCCATCCACAGTTGCAGAGGGAAGGGAGTGACCATCTGATGGGAAATAGTTCAGTCTAGCACACAGGGGGACAGGAAATTTAGGGGAGGCAGTCTGTCAAAGATAAAGCCTCAGGATTGAAAGGCCTGAAGGCACAAACCAGTCTTGACCCCAACTAGCGTAGTGGTTTCTTTGCTCTTCGGTTTCCTTACATATCAAACGACAGGAGCTGCATAGCATGGGCAGACATTGCACCACAATACATGGTGCATCCCGGCCTCAAACATTGGCTGGACAAATGAGTGAGTATTTACTGCAACATTATTTATAAATGTACAAACATAGAAATTACCCAAAGACCCTCGATGAGGTTATAATTAAATCAACAGTGGTGTGTCTATACCTTGGAATAATATGTTACTACACAAAATTTTCTCATTATAAAAACTCATTATTAAAAATGTGGAAAATACAGAAAGATGCCAAGAAGAAAACCCATTCCCCAGGCGTAGCCTTTGGAGGATGTCCTGCCACTCTCTCCAGTATTTTTCATCCATGTGCCTTCATGCACATATGTGTGTTCATCTAACACAACCGAAAGTATACTGAACTTATTAATTAGAGTCCTGCTTTTCTCCCCCTAATATTGGATTGAGGTATTTTCCCATATCTATAAATTTTTATAAAAAGGTTTAATGGTGTGAGAAATTGGTACTGATTTTATGAGGGCAAAAAACAGGAGTACAAAATTATACATTCAACATGATTTCAATTTATAATCATTTCATTGAGACAAGCATGTGTGTGCTGTGTATGTCTGTATGAGCGACGGTACAGAAAGAGACCCAAAGTGAAGAATGTCAGTATTTGGGTTGTGGAATTACAGTTGGCTGTCATTTCATTGTGTATATTTTTCTGCATCTTCTCGTGTTATAAGATGAACATGTATTGCAATTGCAATGAAAAAATAAATGTTTTTAAACAGAGACAGTGAATTTGAAAGCAAATGAGGGTGAGCTGGTTAATTAACTCTGATACATGATTCTTTGGTTCCATAAAACAGAAGTTTAAGGGAGCTCCAGGCTCACCTCAGACTCTCAGAGTTGCATCTCCTGCTCAGGCCGAGCTTAGGAGTCACGGGACAGGACGGAGAGGAGAGGTCCAAGCCAGGAGTCCATGGGTCCCAGAGGGTCTGCCCCATTATCTTGGGGGTCAGCAGATAAGGGGACAAGTCCAGGTGGTCTGGCAAAGCCAAATAGAGAGAAAACTAGGCTGAAAGATTTCAGGTGTTGGGAGGTGCAGTCACTAGCCATCATTCAGGTCACAGACTCTCCAACACGCCCTACAGGGCAGGATTGGAAGAAATTCTAAAGCCTGACCCTCAGGACCTCTCCACATCCTCACTCTCCCAACCAGGATGGGAAGGACAGTCTAGAATGACACTTTTCCCACAGAAATTAAGGGAGAATTTACGGGCAGTGGAAATCTAACAGCATGGCCTGTTAGGGCATCAGCAAATGCTGGTTCAGAAACCTTCAACACCCTGCTGTTGTCTGGGGAGAAAAGTCAGAATTCTGTTAGCACGGCATCCGGTGCTTCCCTGGTTCCCTTTGGCAATCAACCTCATTTCCCCTAACTCCACTCACATGCATGCACACACACAAACATGCACGTGTCCACACTTGCGAGGGCTTCACTCATGCTGTTCCCTTCACCTGGAATGCCTTTCCCTCACTTCCACTTCTTTAAATTCTTTACCTCTCCAAAGCCATCTTCAAAAAAGCCTTTTGAAAAACTTATGTGTGACTAAAGCAAGAGAAAGTTTCTGATTCAACCCAGGCCCCTCTCCTTGCTGGTGGTACAACCTTGGAGAAGTTGGATCACCCTTCTGACTCCGTCTTTCTCATCAGTCAAATAGATTACAAAGTAGCTGCTTCAAGGATTAAAAGAGAGAACGCATTTCAAATATTTGTCAAAAAGTAGTCAAGTCAATTTCAGTAAATGCCAACAAGTGTCAGGTGCCATGTCCTTTCTAGCATTAGTTCTCCACCCAGTTTTCTGGGCAGTACCTTGCCTATATATTCACCACCTTCTGTCAGATTTTCCTTTTAAGTCTCCTGGAGTCAAGGACAGTGCAATTGCTAAGAACACACCTCCACATTTAGATGTGTCCCAGCTGTGACATCTCCGAGCTGTGTGATCTTGAACCAATTATTTCATCTCTCAGAGCCTCAGTTTTTCCCATGTGAGAAATAGGTTTAAGGTTTAATATTGGGAGAGTTAAGTCACGCAGAACAGTGCCCAACACACAGGAAGCGCTGGAAGGGGTTGTTATTACTACCTCATGGGGTTATGATGAAGATCGAATGGGCTTGTGCCTGCAAAGCCCACATCCAGAGACCTGGCAGGAATGTAGGGGGCCCTCCAAAGACACAAGTAGAATAATCTGGCATTTGGTAAATTAGTTCAATGTCCCTCTCTCTCTGACCCCTCAGCAACTGAAGAGATGTCAGTCACTTCCTTTTTAGACCAAAAAGACCTGTTCTCTCCAACTTGCTGGGGTCCCCTGAGTTAATTTAGCCATCCCCCTGCTCACTGAGGTCCTAAACAGAAGGACTCCTGGGGTCAAGCAGGATCATCCTCTTGCACCATGAGGACCCAGGGGCTAGGTGATGTACTGTCTGGCTAATTTGAAGCCAAGCAGAAACTGGCTCTGGAGAACGTCCACCAGGCTCACTGCATTTCCTTCCCCATAAAGGAACCCTACGGTCCAGCCCAGCCAGCTCCTCTCAGCGACCAGCTAATGGGGTTACCTGATTCCACTCCCCAGGAAGCTGACTTTAATAATGGGATGCCAGGGAAAGAATGGTGCTAGCCGGGAAAGGGAGGGAGGGCAGGTGAGGGTACAGCTATGCATCTGAGTGACACATCCTATATGAAGTTGATTCATGTTGGAGCAAATCTGGGCAGGGACCAGCTGATTCTGGCGGTGAAGTTATTGCTCTGCCAGTTTAATATTTTGCCATCTGCTAACTGAAGGCTCCACTGCCTGCTGGGTCCTATAAAGACTTTTATTTATTATATTACACATGGCAACATCTGCCACCGGATGAGGCTGTACTCAGCGCCCTAATTAAACAAACACACACTCCTGCAATGGCAGAGGGCTGAGTCTCACTGTGAGTTAGCAGAACTGTTGCAGATAGTTAAAACTTGGAGAGTCTCAGTCAGAGGAGTTTTCCTCAGAAGAGGCAGCATGTGAGACACTTGGCTCCCCTCCTGATGGTCACTAAAGATGTACAGCTGATTAAAAGTAGGCTGGAAAAAATTGCTTTAAAAAAATATGCTGGTTTTAATCTCCTCCACCCTGCCTCACTCCCAAACAGAACTTCAATTTTAAGACCTGGTTTAGTCGGCAGTCGGAATTCCTGGTCTGCTTTTCGTACCACTCTCACATGATCCCCTGCCACATTACATTTCAGCTTCATTGTGCACTCTCAGAAATGCTAAATGTCCTTGCTATAGCAAGAAGCCCTGAAGATAGGGAAAATGAGTTCCGGAAGTTCCATTTATTTTTTCATTCATGCATTCATTCATTCAATAAATACTGAATCTATTAGGTGAGCCGCTGTATGAGATGGACTACATCTCTGTCTTCATAAAATACACATGACTGGAATTTTTATGACTGGAGTCTTCAAATTGACAAATAAAAAAGACAATCACAGCTTGTGATGTGTGCTGGGATGACGGTATTCATTTTCCACTGCTGCTGCAACAAGTCACTGCAAACTCAGTGGCTTAAAACAACACAGATTCATTATCTTACAGTTCTGTAGTTCAGAAACCTGACGTGGATCACACAGGGTTAACATTAAGGTGTTGGCAGGACTGTGTGCGTTCTGGTAACTCTAGGAGAGAATTCATTCCCCTGCCTTTCTCAGCTTCTAGAGACTGCCTGCATTCCTTGGCTTGTGGCTCCTTCTTTGATGGTAGCAGCAGAGCATCCCTCTGACCCTGCTTCCACCTCTTTCTCCGGCTCTCCTCTTCTGCCTCCCTCTGCCAATTTTAAGGACTCTTGGGATTATACTCGCCCCCACACAGATGTTCCAGGACAATCTCCCTACTTGAGGGAAATCAATAACCTTGAATCTATCTTCATTCTTAATTTAGCTTTGCCATGTAACCTAACATATTCACAGGTTTAGGGCTTCGGATGAGGACATCTTTGGGGAGTTGTTATTCTGCCTGTCACGATGGGTAAGGGGCTGTTTTAGACATAGTGGCCTTGGGAGGGCTTCTCTGAGACGCAACAGGGGAAAGAAGTTGCAAGCAGAGGGAAAAGTAAGTTCAAAAACCCAGAGGCAGGAAAGAACTTGGAGTGGTCACAGCATGAAGGGGAAACTAACCATGGGCTTGAAACTCAGAGAGAGTCGTGGGCAAGGGAAAAGTGGCCCAAGATGAAGCTGACAAAGTGAAAACAGGTCAAATTATGTCGCGTCTTAAACGCCCTTCAGAGGCAGCCTGGCGCAATGATTAAAAGGTCAGATATAGGAAGGGAACATAATTTCACTAAGCACCTAGTTTTTAACAAACCTTGTGCTAGGACCTTTAAATATATTATCTTCTTTAACTCCTGTAACAAACACATAAACTATGCTTTGCAATTTCCATCTTTCAGAGGAGGGAATTGTGACTTATACAACTAAGTGGTAGAGACAGCATGTAAACCCTGAAATATGTGGCTCCAAAGCCTGTACTCTCCCCGCCACACAAGGCTGCTATCCAAATGATTTTTTCCTCTGTGCATTTGTGATACAGTGCCAGAATATTCTCTCTCTCTCTTCCTCTTTTCATTTGACAGACAAGCTTCAGAGCCCAAAAATAATGTACAGCCAAATATCCCACTCATCTTGCGCTTTGCTTTATCAAGAGATGTACATGAAATTCCTCTTTTTTGACCTAAAAAGGTTGGCTCATTAGGGAGACAGAGATGATATGTTCTCCAATCCCACCAGGGGGATGGATATTAGGACATTGGCTGAGCTGCCAGAAAAAGAGACCCCAAAAGAAAATGGCTCATATAAGGTAGGGATCTGTTTCTCCTTCACAGGTTAGACCAGAGGTAAGAAGTCTGGGGCTATCATGGTTCTTTCACCCTTCGCAATCACCCACAGACTCAGGCTTCTTCTAGGTTACGATCCTTCCTTCTGCCAGAGTATCATCCTCATCCTCATGGCTGAATGAAGCGGGCTAACCAGAGCCCCATCGAATTCCAGCCTGGAGGCAGAAGGAAGAGAGTAGGGAATGCAAGCATTTTCCTTTCAGGTGATGACTTGAACTTGCACACGTCACTTCTGCTTACACCTTATTGGCTGTAACTTAGTTATGTGCCCACACATAGTTGTGAGAGAAGCTGGGAAATGTAGTCTCTAGTTGGATGGTCATATTATACTCAGCTAAAGCTTGGGAGGCTCTATTACAAACGGGAATAAGGAGGAAATAAAAGCCAGGGTATAATTAGCACTCTGCCACAAGGGATGTCCGTCCTTTTCGTTGATCACAGGTCTAGTCCTTCCTTTCCCACTGAATACTGTTTAAAAAAAAAAAAGTTCTTTTAAGGCAGTAAATCTCTATTTTCCAGAAAAGGGAACCAAATTATTGTTTCTTTCTTTCAGAGACTTAATAACAATGGCCTGGACCTGAGTTGATCTTCCTAAGCTCTGTCCCTGGAAAAGCCACAAGAGTTACGGGACCCATGGTGGATGGATAGGACAGGCAAACCTGATCTGGAACAGGACCTCTTGAGGGGAGAGCCCTGGGAACAGAAAGCTCTGTGAATAAAAGAAAGAATTTGGTGCAAAGAGCTGGTGCGGGGGTCGGCAGGGGAGCCCACTGAGCCAAATGTAGACCTGAGGGGGAGGGGTTGCTCTTGAGTTATCAGGCGGCACTGCAGTGCAGCCCGGTCCTGCTGATGAGTGTTCAACAGAGCCATCTGTGGCTGTGAGGGACACTAACAGGCTGACAAATACCAGAGCTTTACCCTAGTTGGGAGTAAGTACAAAGTGTGAGGATCTCTTTTCCTAATTGCATAAAAAGTCTAGTCTTAGAGGAAAAACTTTGAGTTCTTCACCATTGAGTATGATGTTAACTGGGAGTTTGGCACAGACCCTTGGGATTCCCAAGTGACCCACAATAATAGAAAGTCCCAATAAGGTAATATAGGACTTCTGGCCAACCCAGAAAGTGGAAACTCAAGCAATTTTTATTTAATTTGGGAAACAAATAAATAAAACACGTAATAGTACTTGTTGCTGTGGTGTTTGCTGATGTTTATTCTGCCAAAAAAAAGAAGTAAAAATAAATTCTGTAAAGAGTGGTTTAAATATGACGCAGAAACAACATTGGTCAGTAAGCTGTCAAAGGCCTGGCTTATAAACGTACAGGGAGATTCAGGAAGACCCAGTAAGGCCCACTAAGAACACTCCGAGTGCAATCTCTGAACAAAATCCCAATCGTTGTCTGCCTGAGGCACATGGAGGATCGGGCCAGGCCCGATGAGGAAGGGACTTTCGATAGATCCCTGGGGTGCAGGTAAACATCAGCAACTCCGACACTCACGCAGGCTTGTGGCCCGTTCTCCGCAAATGCCCATACATGATCCCAAAGGTTTCATCTGTGAAATGGGACGAGGACTCCAATAGCCAGACTAAATTAAGTGTTATAAGAACAGACAGTGGGGAGCAAGAAGCCGAGACCAGCTCTGTGGTTTGAGGATGGGGTCACTGAGGAGGCAGAATCTGAGGTCCCCGCTGAAGGAACGGAGGGATAGATTTTGATACGCGAAGACTGGGTGGAAGTGCAGGACAATGGAGGCACTGCCAATCTCGCTGAGCCTTCGTCTCATCGGTGGAGCGGGTGACAATGTCATTGGGAAGGTTAGACATGATGTTTGAGGAACACCCAGGACAGTGCGTGGCATAGATAAATAAGTGACTCTTGTTAAAATAACAACCAATCTGTACCTATGGCAAGGCAGGGCATAGGAATCCGAGATTCCCACATTAGGGCAGTTTTCTTAAAAGAAAACAAAGCACTCCTCTGGCTCCCAGTAGAAGCGAATGCAAATCTTCTCAGTGAAAAAGAACCCTCTACCTAGGCTCTCAGGATTTCCATAGAGAAGACCTCTATTAGTTCACAATAAGAGGCCGCCAAACTCACTAGGAAACAAGCCACCCTGAGTGAGAATCAGCACAAATAATAAACAATATACATTTACCCCCACTAACTTTAGATGTTGAAAACTTTGAATCAACCAGACATATAATATAAAATAAGTGTATTTAAAATACTTAAAGAAATAAAATATGGAATTAGAAGAATAAGAAAGTAATCAAAGATTATTAGAATGAGCAGGTATAGTTGAAAAAGGGTTAAGTAAAAATTTTAGAAATAAAATATATAATGGTTGAAGTTATAAACTCAACTGAGATTTTTTAAAAATAGCAGAAGAGAGGATTTAAAATGAAGATATATCAGAAGGAATTATTCAGAATGTAACAGACAGGAGATGAAAACTCTTAAAGAGAGTTTAACCTATTTACTATTTAATAAAGAAGTGAACCACTCTATTAAAGAGAAGTTTAATCTCCATAGAAGCTTCTATATAGAGGATAGAAAGAGACAGACTATTTAATATACATCTACTTGAAGTCCCAGGAGAAAAAAAAAAATAGAAAGAACTGATGAGAGGCAGTATTTAAAGCGACAGTGGATGGAAATTTTCCGGAAATGGTAAAATGTATAAATTTTCAGGTACAATAAGTACAACATACATAAGCAAGATTATTAAAAAGAAATACATACCTAAACATATTGCAATGAAACCACAGAATGTCAGCGACAGAGCAAAGACTTAAAAGCTCCTAGAAGAAAAAAGCAGACTGCCTTCAAAATAGCAATGTTCAGATTATCAACTGAGTTTTTAGCCACAACAATGGAAGCCACAAGATGCTGGAATAACATCTTGAAAGTTCTAAAAGAAAATGATCATCATTCTAGAATTCTGTATCAGGCAAGCCCGTCCTTTAAAGAAAGAGTGTGAGATGATGACATTTCCATACAAACAAAAACTGAGATATTTTTCTACTAACAGACCTTCACTAAAGGAATTCTAAATAAAATAGGAAAATTAAAAATGGCCCAGAAGGAAGATCTCAGGCATGAGAAGAAATGAACAGCTAGCAAATAAATTCTTAAACTGGTAGGTAAATATATATATATATATATACACACACATATATATATACACACTGATATATATATATCAGTATCTTTATAAAATATTAACAATATTATTATTTGTGAGGTTTAGAAAGCAGACAAAATTGAAACAATTTATAACACTGACATTTGAGTCAGGCGGAAGACCCTTGGCATTCAAGCATTGTAAATCCTTCCATTATTTGGAAAGACGGTTAAGACATTTATTGATCTTTGATTATGTTAGGTCTACACAGCAAAATATCAAGGGAAAAGTAAGAGAAAAGGAGCTTAAAACTATTTAGAATTTTAGAATCTGGGGAATTTTGGCTGTGGAATTTTGGAATTTTAAATTTCAAAATTTAAAAATTCTAAACAATCAGGGGGAAAAACAGAACATGAAAACAAAATAAAAGCAAACAAGTAAAAACTTCAAAGAAGGGAGAGAAAAGAGGCTTAGAAAATAGGGGGTAAATCTTAGAAACCACACTGAGTGTAAAAGGTAAATCCCAAAATATTATTATAGTATGTTACTATTTTTATAAAGTTCAAAAGCAAGCAAAACTGAATACATATAATGAATAATAGGTTTGTGATAAATGTGCTATCACTGAAAAAAGATAACGATAAACACAAAAACGGGATAGTGGATTTTTGTAGAAGGCGGGGGGGCGGGGGGGCAATGAGAGGTAACTAATACCCAGGGAGACCCAGCAGTAGTGATAATTTTAGTTGATAAGGTGTGCAATGATTTCACGGGTCCTGATTTTATTAATACATATCATAACTTACATACCATATATATACACACACACACACACGTATATATCTGTGTGTATATATATTTTCTGTATGTTTTAAATATTACATTGAAAATATCTAAAAATAAATTAAATTGTGAAATAATAGGATAAATTTCCTGAAGACAAGAGCAAAACCAACACATTACTGTAGGCCCCATTCATTTGCCAACAGTGAACCCTCAACAAATATCTGCTTGCACTGCATCCAGGAATCTGCTCTCCTCAATGAGTTATAAAAGGATAAGGAAAACCAAGGCTTCTCTAAGCAAACAGCAATGGAGCAGAAGGAAGTCCAGATTACATGATAATATAGTATATAATATAGTATAACGGGCATGATACAGGTAATAGTAACACAAAAAGAAGTCAGTTTTTCAGCCATCAATTACACTGTCTCTTGGCTTTGAGAAGGAAGCCTGCCAGTGGCCACCCTGGGTTTCAGGTTGTTAAATCATGATGGATGACCCCATAAGGAAGCAAACGAGATGAGTGGAATTCATTCATTTGCCTGGTGCTCTGCAAACTCTCTCATTTCCCCCGGCCCTGACTGCCTCCTCCCATTCCTGAAGGCAGCAGCGGCCCACGCCACACAGACAAGCAATGAGGTAGGAGAGAGGCCCAGGACCACAAAACTAGCTGACGTCCCAGGTCTCACCACAGTAGCTAGAAACTAAGCATCTCTCGCGTGCAATCCAAAGGAGCAGCAGGTGGTTAGGGAGAGCAGGAGGACACACTGAGGAATCAAATCTGCATCTGAGGTTTGCTGGCTGTTTGTCTGGGGGTAGATTATTTGTGCTGCAGGTGACTCAGTTTTCTCCTAAGGAGAATGGGAACAATAATGTGTAATTCAAGGATTATTGGGAAGACACCTGCTTGTACCAGCTCTAACACCTGGTAGGTGTCCCCCAGAATATCTGTTCCCTTTCCTTAGTAAGTTCCCTACACGTCTTCACCTCTGATCCCAACTTTAAACAAAGAGGCGAGTGCAATCATGAATGACAGAGAAAAATGTTATTTAAAACTACTCCCAACTGCAGCTGCTTCTGCCCCAAGGGAGAGACATTATTTCTCTGCAGAGTAAATATATTTTCTTTCACAAACTACTTTGATAGGCAGCTTTGGTTATGAAATATGAGCCCCCCACCCCCACCCCGGGGGCACAGTTTAGAAGAAGACAGTGAAACAATGAGGTAGCTAAACAGCTCTGTTTCATTTACAAAAATGAACAGAAAATGCTGGGGTTTGGCAGCTTGCTGAGAAGTGGGGTGACAGGAGAAAACACATTGCAACAGCAACCCCCATCTTTCCTGACAAATCGTCCCATCCTCTCCCCCTGTTTTATCTCTCTCATTAGAAATTATCAGCATCTTCCAGACTGCGGATTCTACTTACTTACTTGTCTGTCTCACCCCACTAGAAAACAAGCTCCATGTGGGTAGAATTTTTGTTCTTTTTTATTCACTGCTGTTTTCCCAGAGTCCAGAAGAGTGCCTGGTAAAGAAAAGGTATCCAATACATCTTTCTTCAATAAATGATTAAGACAGGACTGATGGGGAACTTTGATGCAAAACCGCCACAGCTGATTGGCAGGTCAATGGGAATAAATGACAATGCTTCGAATCTGAGTATAGGGGCTCTTTGTTGTGCAGCATTACTGTGGCAACAGCTGCCTGATACAAGTAACAATATTGGTTGGGTTCAGGTATGAGAAAAATCACATCAAAGCTGTAGACTGGGGATGTGGACACAGACCAGTTTGGATTTCATTCTGCTGCATCATCTCTTAGCCTCTGTTTCACCCTCCTTAAGGACTAGAAGAAATCAAATGATACCTTCCTCAGAGGTAACTGTAAGAATTAAATTGCCAATTTTTCTCATAATAAGCACTCAATAAATGGTAACAATTTTGATGCTTGATAGGTTCACTTAGTCTCCATGTAAGATTGGTCCTGCTTAAAAAAATAAATGACCATATAATTTGGATCCTATACAATTTGAAATTAAAGATGTGGAATTCATGGTAATATTTTCACCCATAAGTTAACAAAATATAATTAATTATAATATTCAAAACTTATGGAAACAAATGATGGTTATTCTCATTCATAAAAAATTGGTGTGATTTCCCTTTTTTTAAGTAGTCGGACTACATTCTATTAAGAACCATGAAATGTGTAGATATTTTAGCCCAGTATCCACCCATGAATCTATGCTAAAAATTACGATAAGTAAAAAAAACACTTTATGAATGCAGATCTCTAATGAAGTATAACTGGCTGGCACTCTACTTCCAATCCAGAAACAGGAAGTCACCATTGAATGCCACTCTCACCCCCAAAAGCTAGATAAGCTACAAAATCAGTTTTTAAAAGCCCTTCAGCGAGCTAAGGACACAGATAAAGCCAAATGAACTAAACTCCAGAAAGTATTTTAGAGGAGAGAAGAGATTTACCACTGATCTTATCCCTGGCAGAACAACCAGAGGAAGAAGGGCTGTGGATGAGAAAAAGAGAAAACAGCTGAACTCCTACCGAACCGGTAATGGACCTTTGTAGTGTGGATGACAGGTTAGAATCCCAAGGAGCCCCAGTCACAGAGCAAGTCTCCACCAGGGTTGAACATTTTCTCATGGGTCTTGACCAACACTCGGGGGTGGCAGTCCAACACCAGGGGGGAGAGAAGGAGGAGTGAGAGAGTTTCCCCGACATATGTGGAGGCTCCCATGAAGCACGAGGCAGCTGTTCTATGCAATGGGGAGAGAGAGGCAGGCAGGGCGAGAGGGCTGCGGTAGCCACCAGGGCATCCTGAGTAGGCAGGGGCAGCAGCGGGGCCCCAAAGCATCGAGGCTTCACCAACGAAGCCTGGAGGAAGGCAGCAGAACTAGGAGAGCCCCCTTCAGAGCTTGCTGGACTTCACAGGGGTAGAAATGACCCCTTCGGATACCCAAGAGCAGTGCGTCAGGGCTAAAATAGCTCTTACAGGGTCAGAACGCAGGGAGAGTTGGAACCAGAGAACAAAGGTAGCTCTCTAGTGGCCAGAGGGCGGGTGTCTTAGTGTTAAATCACTGAGGAGTTCCTCATAGTCCCAAAAGCTAGAGGCTCAGCTTTAAATTACAGGCAGTTTTCTGGAATCCCACCAGTGCTTAGGTCCCAGGATCTGCTGAAGAGAAGGTTCTGATCCAACCATCAAAATATCTGAAACCAGTTGTAAGCTCAATAAAGCTAAAGCTGCAGCGAAGGCCAGACGGAGCGCAACTACAAGCCGGGTGAACCCAGCTCCCACTCTAACGGCCTGACATAAGGAAAGCATGCTCTTTAGTGGAAGTAAATATTTTTGGAGTCTCTGTTGTTCTTTTCTACAAAATACCTGGCATACAATCAAACATTAAAGACACATTAATAATTTTAACAAAAGAAAAAACAACGTGGCCCACAGTTGAGAGGAAATAATCAGTAGAAACAGACCCAGAAATAACCCAGAAGTTGACATTATTAGACATGGACTTTAAAATAAATGTGATAAAAATGCTTTTAAAAATCTAATAGAAATGGTAGACAACATGCATAAAAAGATAGTAAATTTCAGCAGAAATATATTCAGCAGGAAATGTTAGACATATTAGATGGAAATCAAATGGAATAATTAGAAATGAAAAATACAGCATTAGACATGCATAATTTGTTAAATCAGCTTAACAGCAAACTAGAAAATAAAAAACAGAATAATGTCAGTAAATGCAAGGAAGATCAATAGAATATCCAAACTTAATCTCAAAGAGAAACAATAATGAAAAAAAATGAGAACAAAATATGCAACATCTGTGGGACAATATCAATGAGTATGACTTGGTATCAACTGATATGAAGTCCCAGAAGGAAAAGAGAAAAAGAATGGGGCAAACGATATATTTGAAGTATAGTCATACACCAAATAATGACGTCTCAAAGACAGACCCCATATACATGGATGGTTCCATAAGATTATAATGAAGCTGAAACACCTAGTGATGTTGTAGCCATTATGACGCTGTAATGCAACAAATTACTCATGTGTTTGTGGTGATGCTACCAGTCATAAAAAACTGTGGCAACTGAAAAAAGAAATAAACAAATTCACAACTGTAGTTGGAAAATGTATATCCTCTTTCAGAAATTCATAGGACAGTCCTAGCTGGTGGGGCTCAGTGGATTGAGTGCCAGCCTGGGAAACAAAGGTCACCAGTTCAATTCCCAGTGTAGGGCACACGCCTGCACTGTGGGTTGGGTCCCCAGTAGGGGGTGCACAAAAGCCAACCACACGCTGATGTTTCTCTCCCTCTCGCCCTCCCTCCCCCTCTCTAAAAATGAATAAATAAAATCTTTTTTAAAAAAAGGAATTGATGGAACAAGCTGACAAAATGTTATGTAGAGATAAAGAAAGTTTGTACAACTCCATTAACCAAATTGACATGGCATTATAGGATTCCACATCAAACAACTGTAGAAAACACATTCCTTTCAAGTGCATGTGGAACATTCAGCAAATAGACTATATTCTGAGCCATAAAACCAGTTTTAATAAATATCAAAGAATAAAACCATACAGAGAAGCACAACAGTATGAAATTAGAAATCATTATCACGAGGTATCTAGAAAATCTCCCAAGTATTGAGAAATAAAACTCTCCTAAATAACCCATGGAATACACAAAAAAATCACAAAGTAAATTAGAAAATATTTTGAACTGAATAATAATGGAAACACAATATACCAACTTTGTTGGGTAAAGCTAAGGTAGTACTTAGAGTGAATTTTATGGCTTTAAATACACAGTAGAAGAGAGCTATAAAATTGATTATCTACTCTTCCATGTCAAGTAAAGTAAGTAGAAGAACCTAAAGTAGAGGAAAGAAAACACTAAAAGTAAAGTTTAAATATAAAATCTTAACAATTATCAAGAAAAAGGAGATAGCATGAATTATCAACAGCAAGAATGAAAACAGAACATCACTAGAGATCCTACAGATACTTAAAGAGACAAAGAAATATTAAAACAACATTATGAATATAATTCAACAATTTACATTAACTAAATAAAACCACAATTTACCAACCCTGAAGCAAAAAATATAAAATCCTGTATCTATTAAAGAAACTGAATTTGCAATTTAAAAAAAATCACAAAGAACACCTCAAGTTCATACAGTTCACTAGTAAATTCTACAAAATACTTAAGGGAGATATAATATATCTGCACAAACTAAAGAGAGGAGACGTTATCACTTCCCAACTTAATCTAAGCCAGCATAATCATGACACCAAAGTCTGAAAAAGATACTGTAAGAGAAAAACATAACAGGTCAATATCTCTCATGAACATAGGCACAAAAATTCTAAACAAAATTTTAGCATATGGAATCCAGCAATATAGAAAAAGCATAATAAATCATGACCAAGTGGAGTTTATTCCAAGAAAGTAAGGTCAGTTTGACATGAAAATCAATCAGTGTAATTTATCACACAAACAGAATAAAGGAGAAATCATTTGTTCATCTCATAATACACAGAAAATGAATTTAACAAAAATCACCAGCTTTTCATAATAAAAACACTCAGTAAACTAGAAATACATGGGAACATCTTCCTTATAATAAAGAACATTTATGAAAAACCTAGAGTTAATATCATAATTAATGGTAAAACGCTAAAAGTTTTTCTCCCAAAATCAGGAACAAGGAAAAGATGACCACTCTGATCACCTCTATTTAATATTTACATAAGTTCCTCGCCAAGATATAAGGCAGGTAAAGAAACAAAAGACATAAAGTTTGAAAAGAAAAAAATTGCTATTTACAGAAATAGTTATTTAAAACCTGGAAGCAAAACTAAGTGTCCAAAGTAATGGATCCTTTGAATAAATTTTGGTAAATCCATTCAATACACTGTTTTGTGGTCATTTAGAATGAGATTCTAAAAAGAATGCTAATAAAATGAGACAACGTTTGCTACAACCCTCTATAAAAAAAGCTCTAGGGGAATCCTGGGGAAATACAGACTTGTTATTGAACGATTTTAAGGAATTATGTTTAACTTTGTTAGAAGTAATGGTGATGTGTGGTTATATGGAAATTTAAATTAAAAAATTCATTCTTAATAATTTAGGGCAAAGTTTTTCAACCTCAGAACTACTGGCATTTGGAACCGGGTAATTCTCTGTTGTTGGGGGCAGGGGGCTGTCCTGTCCATTGCAGGGCGCTTACTGGCACCCCTGACTCTACCCACTGGATGAGTATGCCCCGTGTGACAACCAAATTTGTCCCCAGACATCGCCAAACATTTTCTGAGGGGGTCAAAAATCTCCCTCAGCTGAGAACCACTGCTTTAGGGTTAAATACCACACCACGTGTCTTTTATTTTAAAAACACTTTTGGAAAGAAAAAAAGACAGACAAAATAAATAACAAATATTAATGTACATTCTAAGTGAGGAATATGTGGGTGTTTGAAAGTTTCATAATAAAAGTCAAGATAGTATATGCCATAGGTCACAAATGCAATGCTCACAACTGTGTGTGCACTAGGATTACAAATATGTAAAATTATGTACAGAAAAACAGTCAAAGAAATGTATCAAAGTGGTTGTGGATGAGTTAGAGTGTGGTTCATGGTTGATTTCCTTTCCCAGATTTTAAAATAATCTATAATTATATGCTTTTGGATTGAAAAAACTGACAAATCTAAGAGGGTTGAAATGGAGTATTATTAATGATTTGTGGTCTAATATTAGAAGAAAATTAGCAGTAAACACAGCAGGGACAGAAAACTTTCAGATTTGGAATCTCTCCTCTGGTTCACTGCAAAGCAAGCATCTAAAAGCAAAATGTCTTTGAATGGGCATACATCTGCATAATGACTTTCCTTTGTTCTTTCCTTGCTGCCTAATTGAGTAACATTAAACAAACATGCCTTCAGACTTCACACCAGATTAGAGCCCTTTGTAAATAAAATTATAGTTGAGAATATGCTTCCCCAGGCTGGTAAATAAATTTAGGAATTTAGAGATTTGTCATCACATGCCAAAATTCTAAGTAAATATTAAATTCGTCCATAGTTACGAGTCAATGCCAAGGATCATTAAATGCCAAGAGCCTATCTCATTGTGAACCAGGGACCCATCTAATCAAAATATCCCACCTTTTTCTCCTAACCCACTAGGTGCACAAGGTGGTCACTGAGGTCATGCTGGGCAGGGATTACTGCCTGGTTTCTATGACAACGAGGACACTAAAATCACCTAGGATCCTGTAGCAAGCAGTCTCTCCAGAATTCACGCATTTATCCCAGTCTCCCTTTAGCATGAGTGCCTCCTATGGTGCCAGACATTTTTCTAATCACTGGCGTTACCATAGTGAACAAAACAAAAATCCCTGCCCTCACAGAACTTCCTTTTCAATGTATTTTTATTCAAATTGTCCTTAAACCCTAAGAGTTGTGATGACACAGCTTTCAGGGGATGGATCCCAGTACCTTTCCTCACGAGTGACGTTGTCAGGGCCGTGTATGTTCTTCGCGTGAGGATAAAGGTCTTCTGATTTCGTATTCTTTACAGGGCATAAGTCTGGGCCATTTTAGAAAAAGCTGACCAGGAACTGCCCTTGAACCTTTCGAACACAATGGTGGTACTGGCCTAGGAAAGGAGGAAGCCACAGTTGTGACAGGAAGACGGGAAGGGAACTGTCGGCTCTGGGGGGTGAATGCCCCAGCCATGACGTCCTTTTCTCCGTGGGGAGCCAGGTCCGCGCCTGTCACGCAAGGATCGCGAGAAGGGGAAGTGGCAGCACAGGCGCCTCCGGAGACAGGCCCTCGGTTCAGATAAAAAGCTCCGCCATCGCAAAAGGGAAAAGGACTCATGGACGTGGACAGCAGTGTGGTGATTCGGGGGCGGGCGAGGACGAGGAGGGTGTAAGGGGGCTAAATGGCAATGGGAAAAAAATACAATAAAAATTAAAAAAAGAAAAGCTCTGCCACTTCCTAGCTGTGTTTCTCTGAACAAGATATTCAATTTCCCATGTCAATCATCCTTCCATAAAGCGAGGATAACAAGAGTACTTCACAGAGATGTTTTAAGATGTAAGCAGAGTGCTTAATGGAAAGCAGTCAACACAATGCCTATCACATAGTAAACACTCAGTAAAAGTTAGCTATTCGACATTAATAAAGTATAGTACCTGGAACATAATGTATGGTAATATAATGCTGGTTAGTTGTAATGCTGTAATGAGTCTTTACAGTCTTAGTTACTCACCCAGAAACCCCAGTTACATATTTAGAGCACCCACTATGTATCAGGCATCATGGCAGCTGCTGTCTATCTGCTCTCCTTTTAGTCTTCCCAGCAGCATGCGATGCAGGTATTATCATCTCCATTTTACAGGTGAGAACACTGAGTTGAGAGAGGTGAAGCAACCCGCCCAAATCCACACAGCCATGAGTAGCAGTCACTACACGTAACTGAGAACAACAAGTGCACGCGCGCTTTGACTCAGCCGTTCTACTTTCAGACAGCATCCTGCACCCGTGCAAAATGACATGTACAGTGTTACTCATTGCAGCGTGGTTCGTAACTACAGCAGAGGACTGCAGCTAGCCTAAGTGTCCACCAGGAATGGAATAATTAAATAAAGCATGCTATCTCCCTGTAACAGAAAAACATATAAGTATTAAAAAGAATGAAGGAACTCTTTCTATACTAATTTGGAGAGATAAACAAGATACATTGCAAGTAAAAAAAAGGGGGGAGGGGGCGGGAAACACCCTGGCTGGTGTGGTTCAGTGGATTGAGCACCAGCCTGCAAACCAAAAGGTCACCGGTTTGATTTCCAGTCAGGGCACATGCCTGGGTTCCTGGCCAGGTCCCCAGCTGGGAGCATGTGAGAGTCAACTGATCAATGTATCTCTCACGCATTGATGTTTCTCTCCCTTTCTTTCTCTCTCCCAACCCCTCTCTCTAAAAGTAAATAAACAAAATCTTAAAAAAAAATAAAAAGAGGCAAAATACAGAAGAACTAACTGTATAATAAAAAAGGAGTGTATATATATTTATGTTTGCTTATATATATCTGAAATTCTACAAAGGTAAAGAAACCACTAACAATGGATGCCTATAAAAAGTGGGTGTCAGAAGTAGGAGGGACACTTTCCACTGGATACCCCGACATCCTCTTTAAAAAAAAACAACATTTAAAATCATGGGCTTTGCTCATTCAAAAACTGGAATACTTTTTTACATGTTTTAAGAGCATCATATTGGGAATCAGGAATCTGAATAACAGGACAAAGCTGGACCAATTACTTTACCCCCATCAGCCTCAGTTTCTTCATCAGTAAAGTCTCCAAGCCCTAACACACTGCTGTCACCTAATTACAGCATCACTGTCAACATTGCTACCATTTCTTAAATGCTTCCTGTGTGCCAGGACCTATAATAAGCCCTCATTTAAATTACCTTGAGCAACTCCATGAGGTAGAAATTACCTTCATGCCCATTTCACAGATGAGGAAACTGAAGTTCAGGCAGGGGATGTACCCTGCCCAAGGTCACGCGGCTAGCACATGGCAGACCCAGAACCTGAACCTAGGTCTCTCTGGATCCGAGCTTCTGTTTTGACTCTATGGTTTGCTGCCTCCATCCAAAGTGGCAATTTTCCTCCTTGTACTCCCTGCCCCTTCTGGAAACCCAACCCACAAGTTCCCTTCAGAGCACTGTCAACTCCTACCAGGCCTGGCACTCACTCATTTCCAATCACCCTTTATCCACCATAGCTTTGGAAATGAACTGTTACTAATGGCTAGTCATATGTCAGCCTAATGAATGGGATGCAGACTTCCATTAAAATAATGAAATTAGTGAGTTTCGAATTTGGTTACATCGCATGGCACATAGCCTTAAGTAATTACCACCCCATGCTCTTTCCCTCGAATTAAAGTCAGTTTATTTATTTAAGGTCTTTGGCTGGGCCATCTCTATTAAGCTCACATCATCTATTTGGGGATGGAATTTTTTTGGGCTTGTTTGTTTAAATGATGTTCAGGCTGTTACCCTGATTAATAAAGTAGTAAACACAGCCAGAAACAGCTTCTGAACCATGTACAAAAGCAAAGCATATGTCAAAGAATAATTCTTTGGGGGCCTGGGTTTTGTTTGGTTGGTTTTTAAATTTTTTTTTTCCAAAGGATAAAAACAATAAGAAAGAAGCTCTTTGAGCTCCAGGAACTCCAATTATGCTGACATTTCTGCAGCAGAAATACACCAAGATCCATTTTGCAGGAACCCAGTGAACTAGCTAATCAGATTTCCTTGGATAATTTGCTCCAAAGGTCAGCTGCCTTAAAAGAACCCAGGGCCTCATTATTCGGTAAAGCAGGCTGCACACGGGCTGGGATTTGGAACTCAGCCTCCCATGGCAGGGAAGTAAAGCTGAAATTTTTTTTAGCACAGGTCCTGCCGCCTTGGCCTTGGCCAAAGTCTCATCCAAATTCCTGATAAGCCCACAGACAAAATTACCTCCAAAGAAAGCACCTGAATTTGTGAGCCTTCCGTCTCCAAGGTGGGTCTCTCCTGTGTCCCAGAAGCACCAAAAATGGGCTCATCTCGAATTTTCAAGCCATGGTACATTTCAGGAGAGGCTTTTATTGGTGTGAGGGGTGGTGGCAGGACCTTGATTAAAACCACAAAGTCCAGTTCTGCAAAATATCTGCCTTGTACTCCCCAAACCTATCAAGATCCTGGGAGAAAAAAGGAAAGAGTGAGAAACTATCACAGAACAGACGAGACTAAAGGACATGAGACTAAAGATAACGTGGGACTCTGGATTGGATCCTGGACACGCAGAAGACATTACTAGGAAAATTGGTGAAATCCAAATAAAATCTGGAATTTAGTTAATAGCTAGGCTCCAGTGTTGGTGTCTCAGCTATGACAAATGTAGCACGGTAGCAAAAGATGGTAAAACATTAGGGGAACTCTGTACTGTCATTGCAACTTGTCTGTAAGTCTAAAATTATTTCAAAATTAAAAATATATTTTAAAAAATATACCATTAAAAAACTGCACTATGTATTATGCATATCTGATGAAAATAATTAATTTTATTCTATAATGAATTTGACATAGTGGTCTGACAACAAAATGAGACACTAAGTTCAGAGAGAAGATTAGACCTGAACTCCTTTTTAAAAAAATTCTTTTAAAATCCCAACAAAGGCATAAATGGACAACAAAACATAAACTAAAATTAAATTA